>PVJL010006983.1:0-38251 GCA_004026885.1 Lyroderma lyra
TTTACAAGTATCATATAATACGTAGATTTACATTGAGACTTTGAGAATGTGAACACATGAGCCAAAAACAGTCTTTTGTTATAGCTCCAGCCAGGGAGACACAGTCTTCAGTCTTCACTGAAAGGGGACTATATGCTCTCTGAGCCAGAGAAAATCTAACTTATATATAAAGAAGTCCCCACTTCCCGTTTCTCATTGGTCTGTCCTCATGCAAATGAGGACTCCAAATCCTCACAGTTTGATTGGTCCAAAAGTCACTTTCCTGATTGGTTAGAATGGAGCTACTCTGATTGGTGGATGCAAAGCCTGAGGAGAATATACCTGCCCAGCTGTGATTGGACAGGGAAATGCAATTCCAGGAACTCCTTTTAAAAGGCTGGCTCAGCAGGCAGTGGCTGTTGGGCTCTGGGTATTTTGTTGATGTTGTTGGAGTTTTTCTTTTTTGTTTTTTGTTTTTTTTTAATTCAGCCCAGTTAGCCACCAGAAGCACTTCTTCATAGGTATTTTTTTTTCCTGAGGTAAAAGAAAATCAATTTATCAAATTATAATGTGTCTATATTATATATATCCTCTGACACAATACTCTCTCTCATGGTAAATTTGAAGAAATAATGACAAATTAAAACATTTAGAACAAAAGTTCATAGTAATATTCTGAGTTATAGGAAAGAGAAACAATTTTTTTCTTATTCAGACTTTGACGTCTTTCTAACTATCATATAATATATAGATATTACATTGAGATTTTGGGAACGTGAACCTATGAACCAAAAAGGTCTTTCGAGTTGAACCTAGTAAGTTCTCTCTGGGAAAACAAATTGTAACTGCCATGAAACAAGAAAGTGTATATGATAGTACTGAAGTAGAGAAAGTACCAACACATCCTCCTGGAAGTCACCCACGAGGCCATCACATTCTCCGTGAAGGGATCTGTTGGAATGAAAGAAAGCATACTTTCTGGGAAGAGGGAAGAATGGAGAATAAAGAAACGTAGGCTGCATCGCGGCCACGTAACTTAAATGAACTGACCCAAGGTTTGAGTACCGAATTTTTCCACTGTTTTCAGCCGGCTTTGAAAGGAAGGCCCGCTGCAATAAAGGCTGTCATGACAGGGGCAGTAACCGGCAGCTCACTACTTTCTTAGCTTCTGGACGAGCGCCTCTCGGTTTGACTGCTCGTAATGCACATCACCGCCACCGCCACTGCCTCCGGAGTCCAATGCTGTTTTAGTGGTCAATTTTCTCAAACCCTTTACAATTGTATTTTGTCTGTGTGTGTCTCTCAGAATATATACGTGTGTGTGTGTGTACAAATGCACAGATACAATAGGTTTAAATCCAAGAAAAACGATACTTATATTTGTCCACACAAAAATTTGTACATGAATATTCATAGCATCATTATGCCTAACAGGCAGTTTTGGAAATGACCCAAATGTCCATCCGCTGATAAGTGGATAAACAAAGTGTATCCCTACGATAGGCTATTACGAGGCAATAAAAATGAATTACACATTTATATATGCTTATCATATGGATGAACCTTGTAAACACTATGCCGAATGAAAAAAGCCAGACACAAAGTCCAACATACTCTATGTTTCCAATTATATGAAATATCCTGAAACTTATAGAGACAGAAAGGATATTATTTATAGTACTTGTCTAGAGCCTGCAGGGGGTAAACAGTTGGAAGGATAATATCTAAGCGGTCCTCAATTTCTTCTTGAGGTGTTGCAAATGCTAAAATTGTGGTCATAGCAGTACAAATCTGTGAATAAATGAAAAGCCGTTGAATTGTACCTGTTAAGTGAGTGAATTGTAGGGCGTGTAAATTATGTCTCCATAAAGCTTTTTAAAATACACACACATGTGTGTGTGTGTGTGTGTGTGTGTGTGTGTGTTTGTATAAGGACTAAATTCAGGAAAACTGGCAGTGCCTTAGGATGTGCCATAAAATTCAAGCCACACCATCTGACAATATTTTCAGCCCATGAGACTTCATTTGGGGTTTTAGCTCCTTCATCTGCTGGATGCAAAGGTCAAAATGGTTGGTTGGATGTAGATGGGTTTATTTCATAAACAGCTGACAAGTCTGCTTAAACTGACATTCCATCTTAGGTATATTAGGAAGCCTAGCCACTACACCACCAGGGACCCCCACCCCCGTCATTGTTTTGAAATTTGGGAAAACAGCTTTCCTTCCCTTGGGCCACTGTCACCGCAGGGGAAGAAGATGAGCTGTGTTGGAGAAGAGAGGGTAAGGGGATGGTCGCTGTTCTATTTTCTGTGCACAGGAATGCTTCTCTAGAACATAAGGAGGCAATGCTGCAGGTTTCCAGTTAAGACAATCTGAAAGTATCTCCATATCTAATATGGAGAGCCAGAGTATGATTGGTATGTGGGTACGCTGCTTTTATAAGTTCTGTGTGAAGTACATAGAGTTTTTTCTAATCCCTATACAGTATGTGGCATGGAAGTCACCAAACGACTGCTGGATGAATTTCCAGGTCATCAAAGTATTTATTTATGCCATCCTTCATTCTAGTAAGGACTTGCAGTAGCTCACCAGGCAAGGTCAGAAAACACAATGATAGTAAAATATATAAAGGAATTGAAAAGCATGGCCAGGGAGACGAACGAAGTAGAAGGCCAAAGCACTGCACCACAGCTGTTCAGTGCCATAGCCAGCTTTCTGTCCTGTCCTAACGGACCTCTCGGCTGCCTTTCCCCATCCCTCGTGTCTTCTTTCTGCAAACTTCATTCACGGAGCTTTCAGGACACTATCCCTGTCGTACTCCACTAACACCTGTCGCACTGACCGCTGCTAATCGGGCAACTACCAGGATGGCTCTTCTTCCCAATTGAAAAATAACCAAGTGTCTCAGGGCTCGGTGGCGGGCCCCACGCCCCCGCAGATGGGCTCATCCAGACCTGTGGCTCCCGGCACCCTGTATGTGTAACGATCCACACGTGGATGCTTTGGCCCATACTGAATTTCGGAGCTCCGGGCGTGTATACCCAACTGCCTGGTCCCTGTTGCCCCTCGGATCTCTCGTATTCTTCTAAAACATCATCTGCAAGGTTAAACTTAAATTTTCAGCTCTCTGCTCTTCCCCTCCCCACCAAAAATATCTGCTACTCTCCCAGCCTTGACCCATCTTAGTAAATATCACCACAATTCACTCAGTCGCTCAGGCCTGGAACCTTAAAATTTTTACTTGATTTAATTCTCTCTCACCTCATACTCTCAATAACTCCTGCTAGCCTTTGCTTGCCTTTGGAGTATGCATGCAAGATCCTACCGCAGAGCCTTTGCACTTGCTTATCTCTATGTTCGGAGAACTCTGGGCAGAGACACCCTTGCATAGCTCCCTGAACTCACTTAGGTCTCTGTTCACATACTGGCTGCTCAGAGGTATCTTCCCCAGCTATTCTATCTAAAGTAGCACTCCTGTCCTCCTCTAGCCCCTTTCCCTACTTTGTTTTCCTTTGTAGCATTTGTCGCTATCTGACATTGCATCAGATGTTGGTGTATTATTTGCTGTCCTCCAGAAATAAGTTCAATGAGGGCAGGAATTTTATCTGCTAAGTTTACTGTTACAACCACATTATGCATGGTAATAGCCAGCACAGAGTACATACTCCAAAATGTATTTTTTTTAATAGTAAAGAGGATGTATTGTTTCATATCCATGGAAAGTTTAGTAGTTTAGCTTCATGGATGGGATGATTCAAGGGGTGATGTGTGCCATTGAGCACCTACTTTCTTTTTTATTTCCATTGCAGCTGACATTCAATGTTATTTTATATTAGTTTTAGGTGTACAGCATAGTGAGTTGACATTTATATAATTTATGCACTTATCCCCTTGATAGGCCTAGGACCCACCTGGCACGATACATAGTTATTACATTATTATTGATGACATCACGAACGGACCTAGAGGGTATTATGCTAAATGAAATAAATCACACAGCGAAAGACAAATGCCATATGGTTTCACTTATATGTGGAATTTAAAGAATAGAATAAACAAAACCGAAACAGACTCATAGACACAGAGAACATTTTGAGAGTTGCCAGATGGGAGGGGGTGGGGGGTGGGTGAGAAAGAGAAAGGGTTTAAGTACAAATTAGTTGTCCCAAAACATTTTGAAGAAATAAATTCAGATATTGCAAGCTAGTTGTTCATTTTGGGGACCAGAATCTATATTGATTATAAGCAATTAAATAAACAAATAAGCAAACCAACAAATAAATAAAATACTGACCCTATCATTTTCTTGGTAATTAATCATTCGTAACTCGTGACACAGTCCTGCCATTTAATTTCTGCTCATGTTCATTATTTGTCTTTTCGACTAGATTTTAAGTTCCCTGAGGACAAAAGCATGTCCTACACTTTTCTGTGCTTCTATTTCTAGGGGCCTTGAATACAGGCGAGCCTCTACTTATACTGTATTTCCTGAATTCTACCATGTCATTGATTTTGAAGTGCTGCACAATCATTTAATATTATCTTAAAATTGTTTTTTAGGAGTGGGCACAAATGGGTTTAAAGCACTACATTAACATATAGGTCAATTTTAGGAGATAGGGCAATGGCTGAGTAATTAATGGTAGATTAAGTACGTGCATTTTATTTCTTTATTCAACAGAGTGAATAACTGCTGTTCAATGAGAATCTGTATTAAACTTTAATGTTCTTAAGGTGTTTGTATTCTTTTATGAGAATAAAACGTCTTTGTCTATTTGTGTGCAGACACAACACAGAGAGAATGTGACTACAGCCAGTTAATCAGAGGCTGTATTATACATACTTTCCCCGAGTCCAGCACCGCGTGGTGCACTCTCACGGCCAGGAGAGAGCCTTGGGGAACGTGCAGTCTGCCTTAATGCTCACCGATCCACTGACGCCAGTCTTCAAACCTTTGAATTATTTGCATTTGAACTTTCAATGTTAGCATAAAGAGAACAAGATTTCAAAGACTTCTACTCATCATACTGTTAGCACTATCCTAGCTGTGCAGGAGTATTATTAGGCTAGTGACAACAAAAATGATCCAAATTGGAATGGATAAATAGAATTTTAGGAAACTTGTTGAGCAGATGCTGCCTGTTCGGAATTTTTATTATAACCTGCTGTATGATTTAGCTGAATACAGGACCTTAAATCTCTAAAGAAAATACATGACTGATTTTGATAACTTACATCTGGATGTTCTACCTAAATATAGCTGAACAAATATTTTTGTGGCAGTTTAAATTCTGACTAATAAAGTAAGCAGTTTGAGTATTAAGCTTCAGGTGGCTCATTAAAGCCCTACTGACAACCTATGTGCGTGTGTGTGTGTGTGTGTGTGTGTGTTCACGTATCTCATATTCACAGGAAAACAAATACATGGAGACAGACTGGAATGTAGGATAGAGTGGTGGTGTTGATGGAGGGGGGGGGGGTTATAGGAAAAGAAATAAGGACCACAGAAGAGCAGCTACTATGCATTGAGTACCTGTCACGTGTGCATACATTATTGCACTGTGTCCCTTACAACAATCCTATGTGGTTGCTAATCTTATCTTTAATTTAAAAATGAAGAAACACAGGCTCCTAAAGTTCTATAACAAGATCACACAACTAATAAAAGCTGGGATCTCAAATCAGGCCCCTTCATCTCCAAAGCTTGTGTGCTTTAACTAGTGGTCAAGGTCACTTAAAGGAAAAAGAAGAATACATTAAAAAGATGTGAAAAAAATAAACAGCAGTGCTTCGAGCAGCTGTTTCAGTCAACTATGATTGAGAAGTTTCTTTTTTTCTTATATCTGTGGGACTCATGCAAACATTAACTTTGTATTGGTATACTTCTACTCATGTTGAAATATAGATATTGACTCTGCCTCACTTCAAGATTATCTCATATGCTTAAATGGTTTCCCGAAGAATCATTTCTGAAAATAGCACTTCAGTTTCTCTTATGACCTTACCTGCAGTGATTTATTCATGCATCCATTCAGTTACTCATTTATTTATGCATTCCAAAAGATCTATGATAAAAAAACCTATGATCACTTATTATGAGCCAGGCATTGGGGTGCCAAATTTTTCGTAGCAGTATATCAGATGGTAAAATAAAGATATCATAGGGTATCCTCTGAACTTTCCCAAATCTAGCAGGGCATACATTACTGAAGAAAATAGTTTGAAATGTGCTCCCTCAAAATACTAAATATAACAGGCAAGAATAAATGATGCTATAACACAGTAAAAATTGCAATGTGATATTCGGTACTGAAATCATATTGTAAAATATTGATATGTATAGAATAAGACCATCAAAGTCAGGAAAGAGAAGCTAGAAGAAGAAAAATAGTTTAACTTACTGAACTATTTTAAATTCATAATTTCCTAAAATGTCTGTTATTTATCTTATTTGGTACAGATTCCAGCTTTCTTTGTTTTTCTTTTCTTATAAGAAAGTACTATCCTAAGATATTTTAATGGCTTTACAGTTTTCAGGATTAAGAAGCATAACAAAAATATCTCCTGCACTACCTTTTTTTATTGTTAAATTTGTTGGGGTGACATTGGTTAGCAAAAATTACATAGATCCCAGGTGTACAATCCTACAGTGCATCGTCCATGTGGTGCGTTACGTGTTCACCACCCAGAGTCAGTTCTCTTTCCATCACCACGTATTTGTGTCCCTGTCCCTTCTGTCCCACCCACTCCCCGCTTACCCTGAACTACCTTTTTAATGTAGTCTCTTTCAGGAGCTCTGTGGGAGAGTTCTACAATTTCCTCAGTAGAGGAAAGTCAAATTTAAACAAAGTGGTGAATAGTAATCCCATGACTTAAAATCCTTCATCAGTGGTCACGTCTATGTGTGTATTCTTGAAACTCAATGTTTATTATATAATATCTTTGTCTGGCCAACATTGAATATATAAACGTGACCGGCTTTTTGCTCAATAATATCTGATTTAAGGAGTCCAACCAAAACAACCTTGAGGGCTAGCCAGCCAATCATGTGTGTCCTAAAACACGTTATTTGTCCTCTTCTGGGGCTGCTCAGACTTCTGAAGCTTTCTTCATCAGCCATGCAGGTCAGTTCTATTGGTATATTCTAGGGTAGTTCTGTGCCCTCTGGCATACAGAAATGAAGAGGATCTCTCAGAGGCCAGTTCCATGTCATGCTAGCCTGAAGAAGTGTCCTTTTGTTGTTTTGGATTTGTTTTTCATGAATACCAATGTAATGGTCTACAAGAGAAAACTGGTGCTTTTGTCTTCAGAGAAAATGTGATCTCTGAGATGTCCTTGGGAAGCCTGTCGTTAGGAACATTAGAATTGCTATGGTGATAAACACATATTTTCAATTCATCTTTATTCTGTGAGGAATAAAAGGCATGAAATAACAGGATTCCAAATGGCAGTGATTTTTGTATTTTCTCACTCAAAACCCTTTTAAATGTTCTCATATATATTTTTAAGATTTGTCATTCCAAATCCACAACAATATAACTAGTTTTTAACTGGTAGTTGTTGGTCAAAATCTTTCTGTTATAATTGTTTCATTTTAGCATTCTTAATGCCTCAGTTATAGTCTTTATATTTTCCTTTGGTGGGCAGGTAGCTCCCCGGCTGGGAATCGAACCCAGGCCGCAGCGTTGAGAGCACCGAAGCCCAGCCACTACGCCAGCAGGGAACTCCCAGTTATAGTCTTTAAAGATACAGTACTAGATGATTCAATTTCAGTGATTTTCGCCAGTGAAAGTATCATAACTACCTGACATCATGACCTTTACTCAAAGCATTTCCAATTGACATTTATTAATAAAGACACTTCACACATGAAGAGCTTTAAATAGTCAAGGCTAGCTTCAATACTGGAGGAACAATAAAACAGCCTGATGCAGGAGTAACAAAACGATTGTTGTATTGATGCTGGTTGTTAAGCATGGTGATTCTGAACAATGCTCGCTTTGGCAACTGACTCCCACGGTTCTTTATGAGAATATATAGAAGCTGTGGCCATAAAAAGGAAGGGTAGGTGACTACGATTCAAAACCTATTTAGTCATTAGGGGAATACACATCAAGACTATATTGAACTTGTATCAAAATATATAAAGAACTCTTAAAACTCAACAATAAGAAAACAAAGAACCCAATAAAAAACAGATCTGGAAACCTCACCAGAGATGATAGACAGGTGACAAATCAGCACATGAAGAAGTTTTCCACACCATAGGCAATTAGAGAACCGAACATTGAAACGACAGCATGGGGCCACTATCTGCTAGAGTGGCTAAAATCCAAATAACTGACCAATACTGGTGAGGAGGTACAGGACGAGGAACACATGTTCATTGCTGGTGGGAAGGCAAAAGGGTCCAACCGTCTTGGAAGACAGGTTGGCGGTGTCTTACAAAACAAACATACTCTTAACCATATGACCCAGCAATCTCAAATGAGTTGGTATTTCCCCAAATGAGCTGAAAAGTTCTGTCCAGAAAAAAAATCCCTGCACAGAGATTCTATAACAGCTTTATCCATAATTGCCAAAAATTGGAAGCAACTAAGACGTCCTTCAATCATTAATGGATAAACAAACTGTGTACATCCATACAACTGAATATTGCTTAGTGATGAAAGTAAGCGAGAGAGAGAGGGACAGAGAGGGGGAGGGGGAGAAAGAGAGAGAGAGGGAGCGAGAGAGAGAGAGAGAGAGAGAGAGAGAGAGAGAGAGAGAGAGAAAGAAGAAGAAGAAAAGAAAGAAAGAAAGAAAGAAAGAGAAAGAAAGAAAAAGAAATGAGCTAGCAGGCCACAAAAAGACCAGGAGAAACAGCCAAAGCATATTGCTAGGTGAAAGAAGCTAATTTGAAAAAGGTTACATCTAGTGTATGATCCCAACTATATGCCATTCTAAAGAAGGCAGAACTATGGAGACAGCGAAGGATCAGTGGCTGCCACGTTTCAGGGGACAGAGAGATGAACAGGAGGAGCCCAGGAGACAACGAGGGCAGTGAAACCATACTCTGTAACAGTTGTGGCAAACACACGTAGAATGTGCAACACAAAGAGTGAACCCAGATGTAAACTGTGGATTTTAGTTAATAATAAGGCATTATGATTTGGTTGTATCAAGAATGATATAAAATTCATAACGATTTACCACACTAATACAATGACCACAGTCTGGGGGCTGAGTCTCTGACCAACTTTTCAAACAAACATGTGCAAAGCAGATTCTAATGACTGCTCTGAGCATTTTGTAGCCAACAGAGAAGTGACCAGAAGCCATTTCCAAATTAAATTAGAAGTAACTACATATTCAATATATCTTATTTATTCATTGCTGGATAGCCATCTTTTTAAAAAACTAAACCTTAAGCTATTAAAAAAGGACTGAATAAAAATGTAGCTGTCTTTATTGGGTTGGTTATTATAAAAAATCATTCCAATTAAAATCAAAGGACGTGTTCTCCAGTGCAAACATTAATAGAATTTCAATATAGCTATAGAAATATTATCTGAAGAGTCAAGTGTCTATTATTGCAAAAGTATAGTAAATTAGTATTTGTGTTTAGATACGTTTTGCCACCATATGGAGATCATTCATATATTATTGACAAGTTACACTTTTAAAATGAACATATTCACACAATGGCATTGCATTTTTAAAGCGTTTAAAAGGCTAATGTAGAAACAGAGCATAAAGTAGAGATGAATCTAAAATTTTCCAGTACCTCGTAACTCTAGTATTAAGATCAATAATTAACTCTCAAAGCAGGGCTGAAATTTAAGATCAGCACTTTGGTACGTCTGTATTTGATGCACCAATTTCTTTTCTTTTCCTTGGAACATCCATTTCGGTTCATGTGATTTTCAACTTCTGACTCATTACCAAGGTGGACAGAAAAGCATATTTAGTTGTTCGTCAAAACTGTGTATACTTCTCTTGCTTTTGCTCTAAGGATCCTGTTTCCATTTTGTATCAGAGGTTCTGTCCATACTGCTTTTCCGTGGCCCATGAAACCAATGTGTGCATCTGCTGCTGTAATGACATCTCTTACCCAGGCCGTCTACTAAACACGTAGGTGCAGTAGAGCACTGACATAGCTATCTAAGCATCATTCTAATATTGTCTGAATAACCACCTATTCAGGTTCTCTTTCAAGTTCTTCTGGCTGGTTCTTCAGCTAGGCAGAAACAATGGTTTGATGTATTTTGGTGAATAAACTCTGTTTGCTAAATCATCAAAATGGCCCATGCCACCTGGCCATGATTCCATTGTTTTACCAAGTTAAGTTCAATGATATCAAGTTGGTTGTCAATTATAGTTCCTTTAAGGTGGTGACCTACTGGAATATTGATCACTGTAATGTAACTACGGTGCCATTTGTGATTTTTGATGCTTTCTTACTGGCCATGTGGGTAGCATACATAATACATTTAATGTTTTGTATTTTTGATCGATTCATTTGAAACCTAATTTAGGATTGATATGTAGCTCATTATAACAGAAAACTGTGCAGATGTATCCTTTTTAGAATCAATAAGACATTGGTTTATGCCTGATGGTATTGATCCATTATTTACTTAAATATAAGCCTAAGGCATACAAGGCTGTAAAGAAATGGATACTACATAAAGTCAAATGAAACAAAGAAAAAGCAGAATTATGTAGCCCTCCAAATGCCAAATAAGTGCACAGGTGTACATTAAAACTGTTGGCTGTCATACTTGATAGAAAGCTCTGTATTTTTGCTGTTACATTGAAGTAACAGATCTAATATAAAACTTGATTAAATTTACCCATTTCTTCTAGATTAGCCAATGTGTTTGGTGTGTAATTGTTCGTGGTAGTTTCCTATGAGCATTTGGACTTCAGTTGTAATATCTCTTCTTTCATTTGTAATTTGGTTTGCATCTTCTCAATTTGCTCTTAGTCTAGCTAAGGGTTTGTCAATTTCGTTCATCCTTACAACAAAATCTTGGTTTGTTGAACTTTTCCATTCTTTCTAGTCACCTGTTTCTTTTATTTCTGCTTTAATCTTTAATATTTTTCTTTCTTCTGCTCAGTTTAAGCTTAGTTTGCTCTTGTTTTTCTAGTCTATCAGGTATAAAGTTAGGTTGTTCATTTAAGGTTTTTTTTTTCTTAACCCAGGTGTTTATCAATATAAACGTCCCTCTTAGAACTGCTTTGGTGCATCCCGTAAGTTTTGGTATTATGTGTTTCTATTTTTGTTTGTCTCAATATATCTTTTTATTTTCTTTTTTTGATTTCTTCTTTGATCTATTGGTTGTTCAGGGGTGCACGATTTAATTTCCATGTATTTGGGAATTTTCGAATTTTCCTGCCCTTAATGGACAGACCAGGTCAGCTCTGCTGAATTGGGAGAAGGTACACAGCCTTAAACACGTGGGCACTGCCCTGAAGACAGCAACACTCCAGATTAAAATAAGTGGGGGTGCTCTCGGTACCCAGCCTAGCTTTGGAGGATTGAGAAGAGGCACGCAGTTCTGCCAAGTGCATCAATAGGATGAACCTGGAGGACATTAAGCTACCGGACACCAAATGACAAATACTGGGTGATCTCACTTATATGGGGAAGTCAGTAGTTCACATAGTATCAGCAGCTGTTGACTTTTACTGTGTTTCTCTTGAAGATTTAAAATATTCTGCAGCTCCACTGTGAGTCTGCCGGTTTGCTCTTGGGTGTCGCGGTGCATGCTTTGGGACTGGTGAGTCCAAAATAAAAGTTCCAGTAGCCATGTGAATAGAAAGAACTCGAAATGGCCCCCACCCAGAGCATCTCAAATCATCAGGAAAGTCAAAAAACTATACAAAGCTTTATAGGAATGAGCATGGAAGTGAATCACATACATCCAAGAGAACATGGCTTGGGATATGACAACCGTGACCGTTGAGTGATACAGTATTGCTCTTGAATGGACTTGCAGTCAACCACAGACCTAAAGCACTCTAGGTGAACCTGGGTTTATGCATCAGAAGGTCTGCGGAGCTTTGCACTCCACATCCACTGAACCAGCTTCTCCAGGAGCCAAGTGTGGCCATCCATGTTTTTAAATAGTGATCCTTGATGTGACTTCAAGATTGGTAGTCACCCCCAGATGCATGTGGCCAAAGATGGATGCTTCCATCTGACCCCTGCCTATCTGTCCAGCTTCCTCTGCCATACTACTTGTTACCCACTTACACGTTACATTCAAACGAACACTAATACACTCTCCCTAATGAGGCCGTGAGCTCTAGTTCCTGAAATAGTGAAATGCAGGAAGAAGTTCACAGGCAAGTTAACTATATTCCACACAGTTCAGGAAGCAATCTCTGGGAGCCCTTTTACACACACTACTGGTATACTGATCTCTGACTGATACCAATAATTGATATCAGGTTTTTAAGAACATAGACTTTGGAGTTATTTCAGATCTATCAGCCACTAGCTATTGACCCTAGACACGTTATTAGTCCTCTCTGAGCCTTTGCTTCCTCATTAAAATCATCTGTATCTACAATTGATCCACATTATTCAGAGATTCTATATTTTCAAATTCACCTACTCAAAATGTATTGGTAACCCCTAAATTAAGAGTCACGGTCATTGTGGACATGTGGAAAGTGGTGAAAATTTGACTCTCCTGATGTGCATGTACCCAGCAGAGACTCAGCAGGGGGACATCACGTAAACATGGGTGTTTTTCGTGGTCTGTTTGGTGCCACACTTTCCACATCTGCGTGCCCCCAAGTGTAGTACCGAAGTGACATCTAGTGTTCTTAAGCACAAAAAGTCTGTAATATGTAATAATTTGGGAGAAGACACTGTGTCAGATAAGTGTTTTTCACACATGCGTTGGGATGCTGTTGGCTACAAGATCAATGTTAATAAATCAACCATATACGAGGGCTGTCCAGAAACAATCCAGCTATAAATGCCTCAATTTTCCATAGTGCATGGCTGGATACTTTCCAGGCAACACTTGTATATTAAATAAGGTATCTTTAAGCAGAAACATGCATAAAGTAAAATTATGTATTAATCAGTTGACAAAAATTTAGTGACCAGTAATCGAACCATTTGCATAGGAACAGTAGTCATAGAACATAACTACCACAAATAATGAGAATCAACCATATTTCTAAAGGTCATTGCTAGGAATAAAGGAAATAACATGTACAAAACACTTGGCACTGCATCCTACCGTAGTCGTACTGGGAGTATTAATAGTGTGGGTAGTTTTGCGGACTAAACAGTTTTCACACAGTGTGGAAATCTTTCAGGCCATGGGAAGAGCATATGCCTACTTCAGTGCACTAAATGATTCCCGTCCCTCAGGCAATGGGAGAATGTGGCTTAACAGCCCATCCGTAGAAACAGCCTTATACCAGGCAGTGACCTACTCAAAAAGACACATTTCAAGTTCAGTGCAAAGCTGTTGTCCCTTGTCAACTCTTGTCCTAAATAACACATCCTGCAAATTCTGCTGGATAGCTTTTATTTGAGACGCATTTATTTTTCTGACTTTGATTTCACTGGCCCTTATATTATTTTCTAATTTCTCTATGGGCTTGTCTTTCTGCCTCAGCAATGGGGAGTGACACAGGCTAATTCAACAGTCACTGCTGTTTATTGCTGATACGATTTAAAATACTGGTTTTGCCGTGTGTAACACGTGCCCATGTATAATGTGCTCTTGTGTATAATGAACACCCATGTTTGGGGCCCAAACTTCCAGGGGGAAAAATTCTTGTTTTAAATTTTTAGTTCAAATTTGTGTTTATATGTAAGTACTTGTTTTTTTGTATTATAAAGGAATTTTAGCATTTATTTTGTAACATATTATGGTACAAGAAATTTTATGTATAAAATTTTAAAAAACAATTATCATATTCCAGGGTATTATTTTGCATATGAATATTATTATTGATTTCTAGAGGTATATTTTTAACTCATAAGCATAAATAAAATAATTAAAAACATTTATATAGATACAGCATTAGTACCACCCATGTATAATGTACATCCTTATTTTTCCCTCACAGATTTGGGCAAAAAAGTGCACCTTCTACACGGCAAAATACGGTAACATACTATTTATCTACCATTATTCCACACTGTGAGAATATCTACTAAATACAAACACAAAATCAAATGACTTGATCCAAAGGGGCCCTTGTGTATACGTGAGTTGGTACGCAGGCATGTGTGTAGAAAATGTTTCTAGTGATCTACCTTACTGCTATGGCGAAATGCCCTTTTTCAATTTTGAAAGAGATTGATGTTTATACATGTAACAGACCGCTGCCAAGATGATTGTCAAAAATCTGCTTCAGACATTCTGTATTTTTTGGCAGCCGAAAACTCAGAATTTATTTTCACTGCTTTTCTGGTTTGCAGCATTTTATACTCCAGATACGCATTAACTGCTTTGGTACACATTTGTAGTGCCATAGCAAGCCTTAAAAATCAATGCTCTTTGGAAAGGCCATAAAATAATGACTTCCACTATAAAAAGCCGATAATTCAAAGAAAAGAATACAATCTCCATTTCAGCCTGGAAATCATGTATACAAACTTTTGATTTTGCATCTCATTCCCGCCCAAACTGTAAGAATTTCTAGTCTCTCCCATTGGAAGACTGAGGGTTTTTCTCAAATGTCTTGCAATATTGTTTTGAATCTAGTCGTGGCAACTAACTGTGAAAGTGAAGATCAAAAAGCTAGCTGGTTTACTATTATTTTACTCTTGAAACTCATTAAAGTTTTAAAACAATTAATGCAGATATTGAGGATGCAAAGTACTTTGCACTTAATTTAATTCTGTTAAGCAGTCCAAGTCTAGGACTATCTCAACATTAGCCATTGTTTCTAAATTATTCCTGAGATGGACAGCAAAGCACAATCTAGTCCCCGTTAAAATCAAGTCCCATTTATATTCTGTCTTATTCCTTTCTCTGTACTTTTGGAATCCTCCCTCATTCACACATGCCAAGTGTTATTGAGGCATAGAACATGTTGTTATAATGATTTCAAAGGGAAGGTTTCTTACCAATGTTTGGGGGACAAGTTCTTACTTTTCTTTTTGTGCTTTGAGTTGTAGCTAAAAAGCTCTGGGAGAATGACTAATATGAAGAAAAATACGATGAAATGATAATAATTCCTTTATCATCATAAGCATACCTTAATAAAATGGCTTAGGAAATGGAGAATTACCATATTTTGCCGTATATAATGTACACTTTTTGCCCAAATCTGTGAGGGGAAAAGAAGGACGTGCATTATACATGAGTAGTACTAATTCTGTATCTATATACATGTTTTTAATTGTTTTATTTATGCTTATGAGTTAAAATTGTAACTCTAGAAATCAATAACGATATTCGTATGCAAAATAATACCCCGGAGGGTGACTTCCCCATTGACTTCTTCACCATATCTGTAAAAATCTGCCTTGTGTGAAACAATGAGATGGAAAGAGAGCTATGCTGACAATAACCAGACAGAAAAACATGACTTCACGTCTCTGGTTCTGCCAAGGACATGGTCAAGTACACATTGATGATCTCTCTGAAACTTAAGACTTTTGCTCTCAAGCAATTCCACTAAACTGAATAAATATATTTCTTTTTTTTTTTTTTTTTTTTTTATTGCTTTTTTTTTGGTATGTGGATAGCTCCCTGGCTGGGAATCGAACTCAGGCCGCAGCGCTGACAGTGCCAACGCCGAAGCCTTAAGCCACTACACCACCAGGGAACTCCCTATTTCTTAAAATATAGAAGACTGAACTCAATTATATGATTTTTCCTGTAAATGACATATCCAAGGGTCACATGATTATATTTGAATTTATATTTTTGTACAGGGCAAAATAAGAAAATAAGAAATATATAGTGAGTATCAACATAAAGCTAAGTGTATCCAATTTAAAGAGATGGTTTTTTTTTTTTTTCTGAAGGAATATCCTTTGTATGTTTTTGGTGTTCACACATCTTTTCTGTGTGAAATTTCTGATAGTAAATGACATTTTAAAAATATCATTACTTGAAAAAAATAACAAGTTGACAACTTTACATGAAATGCAACTGTCTGGGTGCCCCTGACCCATGCCACACTAACTGTCCACAGACACACAGACACACTCACACACACACACACGCGCGCACACACACACACACATACACACAAGCTCAACAAAAATGTTCAGTCCATTAAGCTGTTTAACATCATTGAAACAAAATGAACTAGTTGATAGAAGCTTTGCCTACTTATAAAGGCGTTGACTAAACACAATATAAGTACCCCTATCTATAACTATTGTGCGACAATAACAATTTTAAGCAAAAGTCATGATTTCATCAACACAAATAGTGATATCGCCCTAAAAAATAGGGCTAATATACAGCCTAAAAATCACCTTTGTTCTGTCGTTTAGTTATACAATGCTAGTTGAGCTAACGTTGTAGTGTGGATGTTTAAAAAATAGGGCTAATATACAGCCTAAAACAACCATTCAAATAATAAAACAACGAGTTACATTTAAAAAGACAACAAAAGAAAAGGTGACATTCTTAAAATATTAAATTAATCCAAAAAAGAAATCAGAGAAAGAGGATCACAGGAACAGAGAACACATGAGACAAAAGTGACACACATAGCAACAGGAATTGCCCAAGTAAAATGCCACAGTTCAAAGTCAGAGATTGTAAATTGGGTAAAAAAAAAGCGAAACCTAACTGGGTGCTGCCTAACTGGAATTCACAGGCGGTAGGAGGGTGTCACTGATGCCGTGGAAGATACTGAAGCGGATGTAACAAAAGATCACAGTTTGGCTGGCTTCAAACAACAATGATGTACTCATCTCCTAGTTCTTGAGACTAGAAATCTGTCAACAAGGTGTTAACAGGGCCGTGCTTCGTCTGGCACTCCGGGAAAATTCCATCGCTTCCCGGGGTCGCCGGAAAGCCTTGGCATTCCTTGGCTGACAGCTGCACCAGATCCATCTCATTTTCATTCATCTTTAACCCTCAGAACTGTTGTGCTCGATGTTGCTGACCATGGAAAGTGAAAGGAAAGACAAGCCTGCGGATCATCCTTCCTCTATCTTTTGTTAGGTGATGGGACAAAGTGAATTTTTCTGGCGTCCTGCAAACGACTGTGGCCAGGGTGAGTTGGCGAATTTCGTTGCCAACCTCGTATGATGCGAATGTACATGTGAACACCCACACGAACACATGGGTACCCGTTTGTCTTTAAATGCAGAAATCACATAACTGGGACCAAAGCAATGTTTACATCAGACACTAGAAAAAATGTGTCCACTGTAAGTATGTAATTGCTCTAATAAGCGGTGCTACTGCTAGGGCTCATGCATCACGGCTCAACAAACATGTACAGCTTACTGAGGTATGCTGCCCAGCAGAAAAGCCTACAAACATAGCACATTAATTCCATGTCACAAAAGCACATGGTAGGACTCTGCTTTTTACTAGAACCCAGGAGAGGCTAATTCCTACATTGCTGCTGTTTGCCTTTTGGATAAATGGAATACTTCCTTGTTGATAAAGAAGGTAGGACAATACTTCATTTCATGACCAATTGCTGATTCCATTGTTTATGAAATTCACTCACTTCCACTATGAGGTACTGAATATAACTTCTTTATCACTTTCTCCAGAATACTTCCTTTTCACATAAAAGAATACAGCATATGTCATTGGGTTGACCTGTTTTATGTTACTTACTCAACACTAAGCCCCTAGACTGCATTTCAAACTACCTTAAACTTAACACTACCTTTCTAGTGCTTCATTCCTTAGGAGACTGGATGCCACCAAGGTCAGTTCAATAAACACAGCCTGAAGAGTCACATTCTTCACAAACAATTGAAGCAGAATGTTATGTAGAAACATCCTGTATTGGGCAACACCAAACAAAATTGTTATAGATTGAAAATGGCTGAGATGCGCATTGGCTTTGATTGAGTGATGAAAATATAGACAGATTTGTTGTCCAAAAGCAATAGTACTGATAAGGAACTGTGAAGATTTTCATTCACGGTATTGTTAATAGTGACCCAGTGGATATACACAATGTCAGACGTCTGACAGTACACAGGATGAATGCCTTTCAGTCATTTTATACACTATCTGTTAGAGATTTCACCATGACCATTCTTGTAGATTGTCATTCAATATTAAGGTTGTTTTCCACAGAATGTGTGAGATATGACTTTGGTGTAACAATAATCAAAATTCCTTCAACTCTTTTATCAATTTTCCACTTTGATTTATCCAATCCCTACTCTTGACAAAGGAAAGCACTGGCTACAAAACATCTATTTTCCACTGGGCTTAACCATTTCATTAAGTTACATTTTTAACAACATAATTGCATATACAGAAGGCTTGATTTCTAGGCAAAGATATCATTAAATTATGGCCTTTAAAACAATGAAAGATTTAGTGAGCATGTACTGTGTGCCTAGTGTTATGGGAACTATTAAAGAGAATAAGGCTTTTCCTGACCTTAAAATGTAGTTAAAGGGAAAAGGCTAGCACACTGAATCATTTAACAAGCACTTTATGAGCAACAATTTCCCCAGATCCACTGCTGGGATACCATAGTGACTCTAGTACTATGATCGCGGTATCCTCAATGTTCTATGGGAGAAAAAAAGAAAAGACTCAGGAGAAGTAGAATTTGAGCTGAGAAATGAAGAATCGGTGGGGATTCAGCTGGCAAACTAGGACAGAAGAGGATACATGTTGAAGAATGGAAGATGGGGTTAGAGACTAGAAATGGGCAATAAAATCGGATGTTCAATGATACCTGCAAGATTTTCAATGTGGAAGATCAAGAAATTTGTGCTACCAACAGGACTATCGCATTTTTAATAGGCGCTGCTTGGGAGAAAATAATGGGCTTCTTTTAGAGTGCTCTTGATTTGAAAACGATGGCAAAACTCTGTTTGAAAAAAATTAAAATACAGGAAGAGAAGCATGGCAATCAGAGCCAGATTTAGAAGTCGTATGAATACAGTAACATATACACAACTCACCAAGGGATTTCACTAATATTTCTTAGACTCATGGTTTCTAGGCACCATACCAATAGAACCTTTCAGTTGCATCTCTCATATAGACCTGGTATTTGCATAATTTCGAGATGCAAAACACTCGAGCAAATTTTGTAACATAAAATAATATTCATCGTCCAAAGCAAAGTCTATGTGGCAATTATGCATCCCTGTGGCCAATCGACTACAGCTCTAAGAGAGACAGATAACAAAAATTATTGTCTCTGTCTTTTGTGAGGCTCAAGAAAACTAGCCCATTAAGTATTTCACATTAGGCTCGTGCTGGATTGGTTCTGTAAACAAAGTGTCAGCAAAAATTAGTGAAAGTAACTGCATAGCAGAAGCAAAACCATTTAAAAAAAAAACCCCTCTTAATTAACTGCCACAATGACCACTGGAGTGCAAAAGAACACTCCAGTGTCACTGGAAGATGCTTTATGCTTCCTACAGGCTCTATGAAGAGATGGAATTATTACCATTATTTTTGTTCTGTGCACTCCTTTATAGTCCCATTATTAAGGGTTAAATCCATAACTGGTATATGGGATACAATCCTATCGTCTGAAATTGCACCCAAGTCTTCTCGGTCATAGAGCATGAACCACTCCTCCAATACCTCTCCTTGTCAGATACAACCATTAATTGAACTAATATTTCACAAAGGAGGCAAAAGAAACACATCAGTTTTCTTACATATAGGGACATATTTATACTTCTATAGATAATCAACTATTTTAAAAAATGTTCATTAGCTAGACTGGAAAATATGGAAGTCATTAGTTCTTCCTCATTTTCATTATTGCCATCAAAGCCCTGAGTTCAAATAGTTCATTCGTTCAGAGCTTTCTTTTGAGTATGTGATGTTTTCACTCTCTTAGCTGAAGTCTCTCCCTTCACAAAGTTTTAATTGACACAAAAATCTAGTGCCAGAACCTGTGTTTATTCTTTTTTATGTTTTTATTTTTATTTTTTGAAATACTGTATGGAAAGGATAGGTCTGGGTGTCATGAAAGGAAAAGTGTAGGATCTCTTTAAGTTTAGACAAGTTTCCCTGTCCAAGAAAGATACTGGAATTGGTAACAGCATAGTACGTAATATAGTCAAAGGCAGTATAAATGATTTTAAGGCTAAGATAGATATACACTTGGAATCAATGCAGTTGGATATGCTTGCTCAATAGCAAGATGCACCTGCTGAGAGGCTGCAGGATAACTAGATTGATACTGGCTCTTTCGAACAATAAATTCCATGTTTCAGAATAATATTTTATTGCTGGCAATTGGAACAGTGGTGGCACAGTTGGATTGATTGGCACTAAACACAAGATTTTATTTGTCAACAAATACATTTCATGATTCATCATGGACTCAATGATTGATTGGACACTGGCTGTATAAAAAAAAGTGTAAGTCTATCACAGAAGGTTATTGGAAATACAACAGCAACTCTGATTCACCAGCACAGTCATATACTGAAAACTGCAGAAGTTTTCCTGGTAGTTGTTGCTGTTCAGGACAAAGGCAAGAGCTTGGTAAACAGACTCAAATGCAGTATTCAGGTGCAATTATCTCATTGACGCTTCGGCCCTTGGTTCTTGCTGTGAAAGTCTTTTGTTCCCCGTGTCTCATCCAACCACCCATGGCTGTCCGAAGGCCATGGAAGTCCAATTAACTCACCTCTCATATATCAAGGGGACCTTAGGCTTACTCTTCTTTTGGTGCATAAGAGTAACTATAGTGTAATGGGTAATAGTGCAGGATTTGGAATTGGAAAAATTCAAATTGAAAAATCTGGCTTTGTTACTAGATATTTCTTTAATGAGAACAAGTCATTTCATCCTTCTAAGGTTCAATTGCTTAGTTGGAAAAATGAAAATAAGAACCTATATTGCAAAGATAAAATGAAATGCTACAAGTACTCAAAACTATTGGCTGTATTTTAGCATTTTTTTTTCACACAACGTTAAGCAGTATGGTCCATGACTCCTCACAGGTCACGATGCCCTAAACCAGGTAGCTATCCCCAGCAACTCGACAACAGTTTATGAAATGACCAAACCATCTTTGCACCCTCGGCCATTTCCCGACTCATTGCGAAGGTGACTGGTCATGTCTTCCCTCAAACAAGAAAGCTATTGCTCACAAAAACTAGACCAACAGTTTGACTTGTTGGTCCTCCATCCTCCTAGTTAAAGGTCAGTCAATTGATCTATCTGCCAAAAACTCATTAATGAGACAGTTGCTAAAACCTGATTCTTTAGAGTGATCTATATAGAAACAGGCCCTCTCTGAATACAAAATTCTTATTTGCTTAAGGTGTTGTCACTTGTGAAAATCTATACAAAACAAAACCAAACCTGGAGGGGAAATGGAGAAAACACTTGCAGGTGATTGAATTGCATAAACCTAGCCCTGGGGAGCAGCAGTAGCCCAAAGTGGTACACACTGATCTTCTGCCTTTGAATGAAGGTTACGGATGTTTCTAGCACATTCTTACTTCTTTCTGTCCTCCACTGTTAAGATGGAGAAGGCAATATTTGGTTCTTACTTGGATAATGCCTTAGGACTGAAAATTCAATTAATATAACAAAAAGGAAACAACTTTTATTTTAAAACTATAACCATAATAATTAGCATCAACTAATGAAGTTTTATTAACTAGACATCATTCATCCCCAGTCTTCTGACCACTTTTTCATCACCCCTAGGTTGTCCAGACCCATCAATTCTCACAAAGAAATATGGGGCACTCTTCTGGGTGGCTAGGCAGAGGTGACTCTGGGCTCTCTTTGCTCACTTTCTCCTGGACTGTATGGTAGTCGTGAGCTCTGAGAACTCAGTGCCTCCTGGCTTTGACCTTCGCCTGCTCCCCACCTCCCAACTGATTACTTATTCATATTTTTCTTGTTCCTAGCATACTGATTAAGTTCTGGATCATGGCTTTTAGTCTGACTTGCAAAACTCTGAAAATATGAAGAGAATTCAGATGACTACACACACACACACACACACACACACACACACACACACTCTTCCATGTTTTGTATGAATTGTCAAAAAATTTGAGAACAAGTAGGGTTTTAGATAAATTATTGGATTAGTCATCTAGTTTATCTAAACTCATTGCATATGCTGGGAACCCTCTATTGGCATCCATACTGGATGGATATGAAATTACAGTCCCAGAGTGATTCAAATCATTATGATAATCAGTTTCTGTCTATTAATACCATATTTTACCACATATAATGTGCACTTGTTTGCCCAAATTTGTGAGGAAAAAATAGGGGTGCACATTATACATGAGTAGTACTAATTCCATATCTATATAAATGTTTTTAATTCTCTTATTTATCTTTATGAGTTAAAAGTATAACTCTATAAATCAATAATAATATTCATATGTAAAATAATACCCTGGAATATGATAATTATTTTATGCATAAAATTTTTTGTAACTTGCATTCGTTCTTGTGTTTTCTAATTACTTGTTACATAAAATTTCTTAAACCATAATATGTTAAATGCTAAAATCTCTTTATAATACAAAAACAAGTACCCAAATATAAACAAATAAAAATTGGAACTAGAAAATTAATACGAAAAGACTTCTGTCCATGAAAGTTTGGTCCAAAATCGTGGGTGCGCACTATACACTGCAAAATACAGTATTTTCTTACGTTAAAAGAATGTGGATTGTAAAAACACAGGAAACACTAGCTTCCTTGTAATTTGTCGTAGAGGACTATCTATTTGCAACCCACTGTTGCTGATGGGAGTGTGGAATATCATTCTAGGGTTTTGGGGTAGGAAACATTGACTTAGTATTGCCATTTATTTGTTCACTGAAGCAGCTTTTATTGAATGCTTATAGGGTAGCATGCTTTTTAAACGAAACATAAAAAAGAAAGACATAGAAACTAAATGTCCATTGCTCTCATATATTAGATTTTCTTTTTTGTCACCATTTTCTTACCTTCACTCCCAAAAAGTAAAGTCCAATTTCATGAGCTCATCAATGTGAATAATTACATAATTCATTCTTCAGCTGAAGTATATACCATTTTATCCTATGTATTATGTAATGTTAAATGTTCAAGCGCAATGTGTTTAATATTTCACATTAACCTTGTGAATAACTGTAGAAGGAACAAAAATAATTTATACATTCAGTAAATTACTGGTGAGATGATGAGACTATAATGTGATTCAAAATCAAAATACATGTATTTCATAAGTTGAAAAGTTATTCCTTTCATTTATCCTTACTGTTATTATAATGTTGCTATTTAAATTCACAACTTATATTTGACACCGCCTTTTCCCTACACAATGTAAATCTCTTTCGAATCTGGGCATAAGACTGGGTTTATGTTAACACAGCGAATAAACATTTCATGTTTCTTGTTTCACATTTCCAGTGGTATTTAAGATACTTTAATCATCTTACAAATTACATTAAGAAACATACCAAGTGTAGAATTCTCTAATGCCGGGGTCCGACTAGTATACCCTTCCCTTGGTTTCTCTGAGAGCACCCCTGCCTTGCATTCAAGGCCCAGCTAGGGTTTCATCAATCCCCAACAGAAGGCTAAATTTGGTAATATAAACGTCTATCACAAATTATCCAGTCGCTAGATCCTGAGGTCACTTATCAGTGATAATTCATATAACTGGAAGAATGAACAACCTAATCACCAAATAAATAAGCAATTTTACTATATACCCGATAGCTGAGTGGATTTTATTTTCATTAAAATACTGGCACGTTCAAACTAATTTTTTTGCTTCCTTTGTCTTCTGTATGGGTCCATTTCTTCCACATCAACTAGGAATTTGCTTAGCAAGTTAAACTCTCTTACTTTGCTGCTAGACACAACATATCCTCAAGGGATAATTGGCCTTCTTTCAAAAACTCAAGTTTAACTAAAAAACTAAACAAAATGTCCTTTAAGTGACAGAGAACAGATAACCTTGAAACATCCTATTTTGTTTCTTTCTAATTTACACAGCAAAGAAATAATACACCCCCATTTTCTTCACAGTTCAGGAAGAGGCAACGAGCACGAAGAACAAAATATAAAACAAATGCTACCCAAAAAGAGGCGAGTGCTGTGCAGTTACTTACGTTTCACATTATTGCCAAAGGCGGCCTCTGATTCCACTGTGCAAAATGCAAAGGGGCCGATTCTTTGCAGAGCTCACAAAAGCACAGGGTGCTTGCTCTTCAAGGAGCTGTGGCTACTTCAACTCCAAATGCTTAACTCTGAGGTCATAGTAATAATTCTGCATTATGGTAAAACTCAGAAATCAAAATTTAAAAGTCCTTATCTCTTTGATTTGAATCTAAACTTTGGCTCTCAACATGCTCTCAATAAATGACTCTTGAAGACATCAGTGTTAGATGACTGGGCTGGGAATGATGCCTAGGTGCTCTGTCTTGGGTTAATGCCCTGATTCGAAGGGCCATACTGATGGGCTCCCATGGTAACCTGTAGGATTTGTCAAGTTTGCCAGGATGTAAAAAGCAGCTAGTTGGTAGTGTTGGTAGTGCAATGATTAAACTGAGGTTTGGGGGGTCACAGAGTCCCTTATGAGCTGCACCTGTAAAATTCAGGTGACACTGTGCCAGAGGGGAGTTCTGGGAGTACGTGAGATTACGCATGTGATCGACTTGCAAAGCGTGAAACATTAGAAGCCTGTTAGGTTTATTATCAAAAACGGCACTTTATCATCGTTGCCAAGGTTCGGTTCTGGTAGCTTTTGTTCTTCCTCCTCCCACCTAAATCCATTCCCTACCCTGCTCTTGGAAATCCCATCCAGGCATGTCCCCATATCTCTGTGGCTGACTGTGTACCTTTTAGTCTGGGTACTGGGTTTACATCTACGTGGACATGTGCTCCCCTCCCCTCCCCGTCACCTCTCCTTTAGTCCCACTGTCCTTAAGTACGTCATGCATGTGCCACTCCCATAACTTCACAACCTGTCTGTCCACATGGTAGCCAAAAAGCATATTACCAGGACGGCCAAGGGCCCAACCTCATGGGTCAGGCACCTCGAGTTGGGCCAAAGCACAGCTTTTATTGGCTAGAATGAGGAACTGAAGCTTGTATGGGGAAGTAAAACCTTCCTCTTTCCCAGGTCTGTGATTGTCATACCTTAAGGCTGTTCCTGAAAGTCCCCATTGTGTTCCAGGTGTATTGTACCTTTATGCATATACATAGCCCTAAGGAATGGAGTCATCGTTATTATAAAAACATTCATTAAGGGAGGGGATGTTGAGCTCATCCCATCAGATCTCAGGCTGAGCTATAGCAGGAAGCAAGGCAGCCAGCGGGCAGGAGATTAACCTCAGAGAGGGTGAGGGGCTGGGCCTCACCTCTGCAGAGCCCCAGCTCTCTCCCGATGGCCCCTATGTGACTGTGCCTGACTTAGGTGGTTCCTCCCTTGAGGAATCTTACCCGTCAGTGACTACCCAGCCATCCTCCAGGGCCACACAGGGTGATGTGAGGTGCGCGAGGGAGGGAGGGACAGAACCCCCGAGGGAGGGTCAGCTCCTTCTCCTAGATATTCTATGTCCCCGTGGCCTCCACGTTAGCTCCCGCCTTAGGATGTCATGGGGAATGCGTGAGGGAACACACGGGTCTGCAGCTGGAAGGTGGCATTACACAAAGTGAAGTAGGACCCGATCGTGTATTTTATGAAGACTTCGGCTGTCCTTGCTTTTCATGCAAGCTCTTCAGCCTTCAAACCCCCCAGCAGCAATTAGTCTTCTCACAGCGCTTCCCAGGACATCCTGGTTGGTACCGGCTTTCTGGCACTTGTAGCAGCTGTGCCGCCCGATTTCGCTGTTTGCTACCTCCACATACCCCAGCTCCACATTATGAAATGAACAAGAGAATCAGGGAAAAAGAAGGATCAGACCCATAGGCGACAGAGAACGTGGGAAGTACTAAAAAATCAAGACCTGGGTTCTAATTCGAGCTTTTCCACCAAGGTAAACAGTAATTCTAAACAAGGCAATTGACCTGTCTGGAGCATATCAGTTCCCCTTCATGTAAATGATTTCTAAGGTACCCTTTGCTGCTAAGAGTATAAACACAACATCTGTTACCCCTACCAAACCCTTTATGGCCTTGGGCTAGTTACTTAGCCTCTCAAGGCCTGCATTTCCATATATGAGAATAATAGTTCCTGCTTACATTACTGCAGTGAAGTTTAAATGAATTATTAGGCTTAACTCTAATAAAACAATGCCTGGCACAGTAAGGCCTCGATAAGTGTTAACTGTTATTATCATCCCGTGATGCCGGAGGCATTTCACTTTGGTCTGGTATATCTCTAATGTGGGTCTTGAGTCAGGTGGACACTCAGTAAATTAACCACAATCATTCCACGTTGTGTGCGTCTTCAATAACCATTGGAGGGAAAACCACTTAGTAACAATTGCTGGGGCCAGATATCTGTGTTAGGATGGAACTGCAGGGCCTTGTCACTCAAAAATACCACTCCGTCACGTCTGCCAGCCCTCCGGCACGCGCACGCGCACACGCACGCGCACGTGCACTCTTCCCTATAGTGCTGAGACCCTGATCGCAGCCACACTGTGGTGTTAAAAACGGCTCCTCTTAGTAGGTTTTCTATGAAAATGCAAACTCCCGAGGAGAAGGAACACATTAAGCGGTTCACACCGTAATGTGACTGAACTTGTCGGTTTTTGTTTTCCTTGATGAGAAAGGTCCTGCTACAGGAGGCTCCTAGATGGCTCATGGGAGGTCACCTTCTCAAGATTAACGTTGCTGCTTCACAATTTTGCCAAGGGCTGACTGGTCGTGACACATGCTGCTGTTTTTCAGATGTAAAAAAAATGCCCTTGCAGAAGTGGTGTTTCCTAGGTTGTTTTCCCGATGCAGCCAAGAAGAAAAACTTCATCAGGAGTGGCGCATCCACACATAAAGATTAACCTTCCTCTTTCGCCAAAAAAATCACCCTGACGTTTTGTTGTCTGCCAAGAAATTGCTGAGAGGCATCTTTGCCTTGCACAGCTGTTTCCAGCTTTAATTCTGAATTGACATTTGCTTTTTTCATCGCGATAAATCTCCTCACAACTTCGGTCTGTGGGGATAGACCGCGGCCTCGTTTCACTCTTTTGCACGTGGCTTTCCAATTCCAGGTTAGCTGGTTAAGAATACCTTCCTGGGAGAGGCTGAAACTGCAATGAGGCTAGGTATTGTAAAAAAATTACAACAGCTCATGTGTGAAAGATACTGCTAGGAAAATGAGAAAGGCAAGCTAGAGAGTGAGGGGTAGAAATATGTGTCCTACATATCTGACAATGACTTGTATCACATACCAATGTACTAGTTGTTTATAAAGCTCAATAAAAAGTAGATAACCCAATTAAGAACAGACACCACATCTAAACGCATATATGAATGACCAATTGGTATATGAGAATATGTTGAGAATCTATTTATCTGTGGAATATCAACTTAAAACCACAATGAGATACCAGTAAACACCACTAGAATGAATAAAAATAGAAATAAATAAATAAAACTGGCAATATCAATTGTTGGCAGAGCAACTGGCACTCTCATTCCTAGCTGGTGGGAGCACAAAATGATACAATCACTTTGGGAAATAGTTTTGACATTTGTTATAAAGTTAAACATGCACTTCCCCTATGACCTGACCATTCTACTTCTAGATCTTTACCCAAGAAAAAAAATGCAAACGTATGTCTACAGAAAAGACTTAAATGAATGTTTACAGCAACTTTATCCATAACAGGCAGAATCTGAAAATAACCAAATATTCATCAGTAGGAAAATAAAAATAATAAATTCTGGCACAGCCATTTAATGGTATACTATTAAGCAACCTTTTAAAAATGGACTATGAATATATACAACAGCATAGGTGATGCTCAGAAACATTATGCTGAGTAAAAGAAGCTGGAAGCCAGAGCACAGACGATATAATTGTCACTTATATTGTAATCTGGAATGACAGGAAGCAGGGGATACGGATTGACTGCAAGGGATTTTGAGCAAAGTCGTGGAGGTGATGGAAATGTTCTATATTGTGACTGGGATGGTATTTACATAGGTGAATGCACTTGTCAAAACACATTAAACTGTGTCCTTCAAATGGATGCCTTTTATTGAATGCAAATTATGCATCAATCAAATTGTGTTTAAAGTAATAGATGTAAATATTCTGCATCTTTCCTTGGAATGATGAAATCTAATTATTAAATCAAGGGATACAGTGTTATTATTAAATCCATTATTTCTAGTAGGTAGAAATAGCTACCCAGGAACCCCTACTTACTGTGTGGTAATAGTCATTAAAATTAGAAATAAGGGAAGAAGAATTTTAGAGGGAAAGATGGTAGATTTTGTGACTGGCGTGGGTCTGTGGTACTATAGCAAATGGGTCCAAAATCCGTGGCTGCTGTCGCTATTTCCGGGAAAGAAGAAACACCAGAAGGAGCAATCTATTAAACAGAAGAGAGCACTTCTCTGCCCTTTGCCAACAGGGCTCCTGCACTGACCAGCTATATGCCCATTTAATAATCCTACAATTCAATAGGGAAGCTGCAGTGCTGGCAGCCTGTGTGCCAAGGGACTGCTGAGTCATTCTCTGAGCAGAAAGCACAAGGCGATGGATTTTTACATTTAGATTTCACTCTGGTTCAGCTCAGGATCTTACAGACCTGATTTTGTTAAAATCTCAACATAAAAGACATTCTTGCGTGATTTTTTCATTAAAATTTAAGGAGAAATCATTCTCAACATTTGAATTTGCTCATGGGTGTCATTTGGAAAATCAGATTAATTATGTTAATTTCTCTTGTACTTACAGTAAAAATACGGTCCTGAAAAAATTTTAGGATGTGAATATTAGTTAATCCGATTAGAAATGGGCTAGATTAGGGGAATTCAAGGACAGGTCAACTTCGTTATTATTCTCATGCATGTAATGCATTGTATAATGGCCTGGGTCTGCTTCAAAGGGACTGCATGCAGGTGACAATTCAAAGAAGCAGCAACAACGGAAAAACCAGCAACATCAAAACAAAGACTCTAAAAGCCGCCGAAACTGACCTTTGTTGGCCCTTGAACACCTCTTGTGCTTAGTTTTTAGATTGACAAGATTATAAGCGTTATCCAATGTTATATCCAGCACATTCAATTATCTCTTTCATTCTCACTCCATATGCCAGACAGAACTACAATATTTTGCACATTGAAAACCTTTAAATAAACTGAAAGAAACAGGCCAGTTATAGTGAAATTTTTAAAAAAATGAGATTTCAGAAAGAGGGCTACAGAGGAAGGAGGGGAAATGCTGCATCATATTCATAAAGATGAAGAAAAGTGTACATTTTTAGGGTGCCAAATGGTGCAGTGCAGGCTGTATCAAAATAAAAGCTCTCACGGCAGTGTTCACTGTCTCATCCATTTATCCACCCAAAACCCAGCAAATCAAAGCGAAGGGAAGGAACAAAGAGAATTGTTGAAACAGGGCTTGCCATGTTAATATAATGACGTACATGAAAGCAACTGCAAATTTCAATCCAAAAACTATTTCTCATCTTTATGATTTCTCCTTTCGCCACACTAATGGATAAAAATGTCATAACCACCCTTTCAGCTTTTCCTAAAACATAAACAGGAAAGAATCATTTTGGTTCCGCTTGCACAGTCCCACTCCAAGCCTCGTGTCATGCCAGCAGGTGGGATTACTTTGCTCAGAACATTTCAGTCCTGTTTAATTAAGCAGTTGAGCTCCTAGGCGTGGGATCTGTGACTCAGCTTCAGGTCACTGTGGCCTCTGTGTTCCTGTATCCTCAGAGAGAAGGACTCTCCGTTCTCTGTGCCTCTGCCTTTCAAGGGCTGCATTTCTGCACCTCGGGGCTGGATTTTTATCTTCTGCAACCTGTCAGTGGTCCACGGCTCATTCCAGTGGATTCTCATTCTAGCAGATCTTCCACGGCTCCCTTGCTTCTCCCTAAGATTGTTGAATAATATTGGGGGTGGGCCTGGGAATCTACATATATTTAAAGCTTCCCAAATTGTTACAATTTACATAAATATTTTGGAAACACTGTCCTAGGTAGCTCAGCCACCTTAAGTGGGTTTTGTTTTTTGTTGTTTTAATTTATTTTTATTTTTTTATTAAATGTGTTGAGGTGGCATTGGTTAGCAAAATCATATAGGTTTCGGGTGCACAATTCTATAATCCACCATCTATATATTACATGTATGTTCACCCTACCTAGAGTCACTTCTCCTTCTATCACCATATAGTCGACCCCCTCGACCCTCTTCTTACCTTCTGGTAACCACCAAGCCAGCGGTGCCCAACCTCATGGCTTCCCTGGGCCACTCTGGAAGAAGAAGAACTGTCTGGGGCCACACGTAACATGCACTCACACTAACGACAGCTGATGAGCCAAAAAAGGTCCATGCGTCATTTTTGTTGTATTTTAAAAGTTTACAAATTTGTGTTGGACTGAATTCAAAGCCATCCTGGGCCACAGGTTGGATGAGCCTGTGACTAAACTGTTGTCTGTGTCCATGATTTTCTGTTTCTTTGTTTATCTTACTCATTTGTTGCTTTTAGTGTTACATCCCACTGACACGTACTTTTGGAGCAATCTACCTGGCTCAGACCTCTGTGCCACCTCACCTTTTATCCTCATCTTGTATTACCACTGGCTCTATACCTTCTGTATAAAATTTCTGCGTGGCAACTTCACTTACTGGTATCACCACTTTTTCTCCATATGTGGTCCCTGAAATGTTTATATCAGATATCATGAGGTGGGATGGTGGTTCTTGTTAAAATGCAGCTTTCTGGAACCTCCCACAGATCTTCAGATTGGGCTGTTAATGTCTTTGGTGAAATGTCATTTCTTTTTTTAAAAAATGATGTGGGGAGAAGGGACAGGGACACAAATATATGGTGATGGAAAGGGAACTGACTCTGGGTGGTGAGAACACAATACAACACATAGACGATGCGCTGTAGGACTGCACACCTGGGACCTCTGTAATTTTCCTAATCAATGTCACTCCAATACATTTAACCATAAAAAACTTACCTTAAAAAAAAGCAATGATGCTATGGCAAATGGTTAACATTTGTTTTAACTGAGTGCTTGAGTATATGGATATGTGTTATATTATTTTCTACATTTTCCTGTATGTTTAAAATATGTTTGTTTGTTTTTAAATAAAGAAAAAATGCCAGAAGGGAACATGCATAAAATACCTGTTATGTCTCTCAGTGATGGGACATATTTTTTCTTTTTCTTGTATTTCCACATACATTTTATGCTTAACAAAATTTCCACACTGCCCCTGTAGATTACATTTAGCATCAGGAAAACCAAAGTTAAAAGGTGGGTGAAATGTACAACAGATTTTAACGCATACAGAGATTTTTGTCAATTTATCGTAAGTGGGTATTGCGTTTCTTCCCTACAGTGTATAAATCTGAGAAAATGAAACATTAATTTTAAAAGCACAGCATGGAATACAAGCAAGTCTTGCCTGTGTTTTCAAAGGTATTAAGAATGTTATCACAGAAATAGTTCGATTTTGCTGGTTGCTTGAGAGTGCCCATTGCTTGAGTTCTGGTTTACGGAGAGTCTACTGTATAATTTGAGATATATCAAATTATACACTTTAAAGGGGTAAGTTTATGGCGTGTGGATTACTTCTTAATGAAGTTGTTAAAAAAAAAAAAGAAAATGCAAAATATTCTGCCAACTATAAATAGCTGTAAAGTTCAACTACCATTATGATTACTAGAGCAGTGACAGAAGAGTAGATGTTTCATAAAGTCAAACTAACTCTGCTCTCTTTTTTTTGCTATTAGTGTAATTTTATTTTTTAAATAGAAGTAAATATTAAAGACTATTATCCAACCATATAAACTCCCATATTTTATACATGTATTTATGTTCAAAAAAATAATGATTTATTTTCTAGATGAAAAACCGAGACCCGCAAGTTACCTAGGTTAGTGGTTTTCAAGGTCACCTGCATTTCAGAGTCAAGGGTAGTGATGCCAAGGCCACAGCAACCAGTGACATCAGAATCTCTGGGGGTGGGACCCTTGTATGATGCTTCTTTTTTAAAGCTCCCCAAGTTAAACTTGAGAACTAGTGAATTAGGTCACATTAGATCAAAGGCTAAAATAAGTTGCGCTATTGATTATCTTAACTTATGCCAGGGTAGGTTAGCTTTTGCTGTGTTCTCATGCATGCTGTTTCTAATACAGGGAAGACGAGGTTGGTCTCTTGTTCAATGCTGCTGAAAGATGAGATGTAAAACTGTAGAGTGAAGTCCTAAGTCTATGCCAAGAACAGTAGTATTCTACATTTAAACTATAGCACTAGTTTTCACCCACAGGGGCTTATCAGACTTATCAGAAATATAAAATAAGTACAGATATCCAGAAACCATCTTAGATTAGATTAATCAAAATCACTAAGGGAGACACCTGAGCTGGAACGCTCTAGACCAAAGGTGTACTACGGTACAACTTTAGCTGTATTCGCTTCAATTATAGGGAAGCAGATTTCAGCCTGAGACAGAAAAATAACTTTACAAATCCCTTAGAGCCCCCAGCAATAGAATGGTTTAAGGCCGTGAGCTCTGAGAAGTGTGGGAGCAGGCACTGTGAACCCTCATTTGTTCCCTCCCAGCCCCTGGTGGATTTTCTCCCCTTGAAAGCTAAGTGGTCTCAGAATGCAAAGGTGGGCTGTGTCCCCCACAAGGGGTGCAGTTCTCTCCAACCAGGGAGATGTGTTGGGGCATCTGATCAGAGAACAAGTCAAACTGGCTCTCTATGTCAGCTCCATGGACGATAAAGTGGATGTCTTGCTCTCTCTCTGACTCCCAGGTCTTATTTCTCAGTTTCTTCCAAAGTGAAGAGGGGAGTAAGAGAGTTATCTGTTAGTGTCCTTAAACTCCATGAGCATCACAATGGAGTCATACATTGTAATGGGCCACGTCTATAATGTTTGCGTTCTGAAATAGCATCCCATTATTTTCTTTGAAGTCAGTGAACAATTATATTCTAAAGTACAAAGCACAGTAGACTCTCAGTTAACCGGCACTCGTGGGGACTGGTAGATGGCAGATAAGTGTACATAGACTTTTGTTAAGTGGAACTCAAGCAACTGGGAAAATCGCCAGCAACCAGCAAAATTGCTTGAGAGTGCCTGTTGCCCGAGTTCCGGTTACTGCAGAGTCCGCTGTACTTCCAAACCACGAAAAGAATAGAGCACGCATAAAGGCCCTCTTTGTTTACTTGCATCAACAATCTGGGAATTGTAACTGCTCACCTGTACTGTCTTGGGAAATAATAGCATTTTCCAGGTGTCTGTGTTATTGAGAATAATCTCAGTCATGGTCTGCGGAAGTTGTTGGTCCTGGGTTATCTGAAGACAGGCCTTCACAGGCCGTTCCCCACCAGGTACAATACAGAGAGTCTTTTCTTAAATAACGAGTCAGTATTTGCCATTTGACCACTGCACTTAAATCTTCACTCTTATGTTCATTCATCTTCATCTTGTTCTTTTCTTCTTCCTCCTCTTCCTCAGCCTCTGCTTCAGGCCCCCACCAGTTCCCAGGCCTCCCTGGGAACCTGAATGTTCTTCTGAGTACGGCTACTTCTACGTGCTCCTTTGACGAGCTTCATTTCAGCTTGCTTATTTTTAAGTCGCATTCAGAACTGTTCTGCAGCTTTCTCCTCTATCTGGTTTTAAAGGTGACTCTTGCTTCTGTAGCTCTCTAATTGTGCCTGTGCCTTCCATTTCAGTGACGCCGCATGACCAATGCCACTTTGCCCTGATTCGACCTTGGGTGGAGTTGGTTTGACAATGGCATCTGCATGCTCGGTAAAGGCTTTACCACTCTCATATGCCGTCCCCGGGAGCACAGCAAAGCCTTTGTTTGCGCGCCTAGTGCCTTCTGCGGCCCATGTCACGTCTCTCTTGCTCGTCTTTTAAACCAGCGGTTCTCACCCTGTGGGTTGTGACCCCTTTGGGGGGTGAATGTCCCTTTCACAGAGGTCACCTAAGACCACAGAAAACACGTATCAGATACTTACATGACGATTCATAACAGCAGCAGCATGACAGCTATGAAGTAGCAACGACAATAACTTTATGGGGGTCACCACAGCCTGAGGGCCTGTAGTAAAGGGTCGGGCATTAGGCAGGTCGAGAACCACTGTAACTCTTCTGCCTGTTTTTCAAATGAGCTTACTGCTGCTTTTCATCTTCCCGGCGAGCTTCTGGAATTTGCCTTAACATGGGCAGTCCTGATCTGCTAGCTTCTTGGGTATTAGTGGAGGAGTCGGACACTCAGTGCTGTGCCCCTGCCACGTTGGATTTCATATAGGAGCAGCCGGCAGCCGTCACCCCCGGGGCCAGCTGGCCCGCGCTCACCCACCCGCGTGGCACTGCCGGGCCTTCGCCCCACACTGAGTTACGGTGTGCAGGGGCCTGCCCCGTCCCGTCAGCTGGGCTCTAACCTGTCCACTGTGTCCACTGCTGCTCCTAGCGGTAAATGCTTCAGTTGTCCTCCCTACTTCTTAGCAGCTGACGCGCGTCGTGCAAAGCACTGCTGAGGACACAGTTGGTCTTGCCTGGCACTCACAAGTGGGACTGGCTGCAACAAGGCACGCAGACACCCCTAGGCGTGCAGGGCCCCCTAACCGAAGAGGCAGCTCACGAAAAGGTGTGGCTTCTGTAAGCAGCCGCTCACCTAGGTCGTTAAGCGAGCGGGTCGGTACGCGAGGCGCTCCAAGGCGGGCGTCCGGGCTGCGCTGTGGTGCCGTAGGGTGTGGATGGTCCGCAGATGTCACGTGACGCCGCATACGACGAACCTACGTGGCCTTGCGTGACGGCGAAGGCTTTGTGCAGTGAACGCTGACCGACTGTGGGAAGGACAGAAGGACCGCGGACGGGGCCCCCCGCTGCAGACCTGGTCGGGGGTCCGAGCCGCGGGTGTTACAGCGGGAGCGGCCGTGGAGCAGCCCCTCGCAGCGAGCAGGAACTTGAGAAGGTGACAGCGCGCTCAGGAGGCCCCGGCAGCACGTCCCGGTGCGGCGGGCCGCTTCCAGCGCTTCTCGGGACCAGGAGCGGCCGGCTCGGGGCTGCGCCGCGCCCCCTCAGCGCTCCCGAGGGACGCATGCGCGCCGGGACGCCAGAGCCAGCGAAGTTCAGCTACGTCCAGCCGTTAGGCCAGAGGTATTGGCGCAGTAGTCCGGGGCGCCCCTGCCTTTCATCGGCCTGTTTCTCAGCAGCAACGCGTCCCTCTTTCCCCAACTGTCACTTTCCGGCTCTCCCGGGGCCGCCTTTGCTGCTTGTATTGATGTTATTCCTGCATATCAGATTCAGTAGCCCTTCTGCTCTTACTATGAAAAGGTTTCGCTCCGAGGTAACATCAAATGATCCCCAATTGCAGTTCATTGTGACAAAGTCACACCTTCCCTATTTAAGGAGAAACAAAACCCACTGAATATGAATGTTAATATTCATGAAGTCATTCAGGCAGGGTGTCTAGCTAAGCATAACCAAAATATATTATGTATTCAGGCTTTTTTATTTCCAATGACAGAGTCAGATTTAAAAAGAAAATGAACAGCATGGCCTGTTAAAAGGATATCCAATAATTTAAAAGTTCAACTTGTTGTGCAAACAGGAAAATACAGAACTTTTGAAAATTGTTGACATAAATGGATTTTCTAAGGGCCTAGTGATGACAACGACAACAAAATGATACAAATATTTTACTGCTTCAGAGCCTCTCTGTGTTACACAAACTAAAGAATGAGAAGCTCACAAATCCCCTCAAAATGAAAAAAGAATCAAGACAAACAAAATCTCATGGACACAGGCAACAGTTCAGTGCTTACCTGAGGGTAAGGGGGAGAGGGGGAGTCAAACACACGGTGACAGAAGGAGCACTGACCCTCGGTGGTGAGCACACACTGCAAAACACAGACGATGCGCCGTAGAACTGTACACCTGGAACCTAGGTAATTTTTGCTAACGAGTCACCCTAACAAATTTAACAGTAAACTAAATTTATAAAAAAAACTTTTTAAATTACACAATTCAGTAACTCAATTATTTTGTTTCTGAGACAAATCTTAGAAAGACTGTACTTTATAATAAATTAAAATAACAATAGTTACAATCGTTTTACACTTACAAATCAATTTAATCTTTACAGTGGCCCAGTAAGGTAAATACTATTTGGCAAATGAGGGAATCGATGCACAGAGAGGTAAAGTCACTTGCCAAGGCCACCCAGCTGGATCCTTATGCTACACTGCTGCTAGATCACTGGATCACTAGCTGGAAAATGCCTTTTTCTAGGTCTACTATACCACTGAGTCAAGTCTGAAATTCAGAAGCGTCCCAAATGCATGTGGCAGTTTTTGATTCACTTGGCACGGTAGTTGAGAATGAAATCTGGGCCATCGAGGATTGCTGCTTTAGCTGTACGTGTAATGTCTAGACGACATGTGAGCCAATTCCCTGAGTTCAAAATGCTGCGATTTGGTTGGCTTCATTCTCTTCTTCCTGATGAAATGTTACACCATTCACATCCAACTTCTGTGTCATCTAGAATGCATAGGCTTCGCTGGAAACTATGAGACTGTGGATCGCCAGCTCACCCCTGCCAGCCATGTTTTTTTCTTTTCAGATTCCATAAATCACATGCCATCTCAGAGGTGATAGGATCGGCCTTTCTTCGCAATATGCCCATCAGTGTGAATTCTAAAAAGTACGCTCATTGGATCATCAGCAGGTTCTTCTTTACTTTATCTACATTCAGACTGACACCAAGAACAGAACAGGGGCTCAGCACTAATTGTGGGTGATAAGAGATTCGGAATATTTGATTGCAGTACTTTATTCCACATATTTTGAAAAGAATAACACTGAATTGGAAAGCACCGTTGGCTAATGAGGTCAAAAACGTTAGCATGCTTCTCAGATATTTGAAAATCACTGATGCCTGGTATATTCAATTATACTTATATCTTTCTTTCTTCCGTGCTCCATCATGTATATAACAGGCAGCATAGTGCCCTGGGTGAGGCATAGTTTGTGGAATCAGCCTATTCAATTCAAATTCTGACTGCTACTTAACAGCTCGGTGACCTTGAACAAGCCGCTGAATCTAACTCTTCATTTTCTGAAATGCTAAATGACAATACAGGCTCCTCTCAGTTAACCGGCACCCATGGGGATGGGTAGAGGCCGGATAAATGTACGTAGACCCCCCCCCACCCCACCCCCACCCCCATGAACCGATCTCAAGCCACCAGCACTGTATGAGAGTTCACGGAGAGTCTACTGTATTGTCTGTCTCAATCCTGGGGTTGTTTTGAACATTAAATGCTATTTCAAAAATTCTTGACAGTACCGCGCACATAGTAAGGGCTCAATAAATCTTAGCTCCTGTTATTGCTATTATGCGTGCTCAGGGATGGTTTGTAAGGACACGCCCAAGGGGCCGCCAGTCTTGCTGTCCTTTCTAGCCCGTCAGGAAAGACGCACCACAGAGTTTCTCAAGGTGATGTCACGTCTGACGCACTCAGGCAGACGTGCAGCTGCAAATGTGGACACTGGTGACTAGGGGATGGGGGTGTGCAGACAGGCTGGGGGCGACATTCTCTACCACCCCTGAAAAGGAAAGTACAATGCAATGGAAAACATCATGCCGCTGCCTCAGGTTAAAACCCAAGGTCCGAAACTCACTCCCGCAGCGGCACGATGCTCATTGAATCACCCACGTTCACTAAGTCTCGGTTCATGGCAGATAGTGCTATTTACTTCACGAAATTGTTCTGTGGATGCTACAGCTATGTAACATGTCTGGAATTCTCTCAGGACCTAGAAGCACTCAGGAAATATCCTATCACTTGTCCTCGTTTTGTACCTAGCTACGGTCTGACTACAGAGATTTTTCTCTCCAGCCTGCTGGAAGTGAGGGTGATGGATTGGGTTAAGAGGCAAACGTTCTCTTCTTCCCTCCTTGACAATATATCCTAACCCCTGGAGCAAAAAGAGCCTTGAAGTAGAAACTGGAAAATCTGTGACTGCTTCACC
>PVJL010006983.1:38351-84253 GCA_004026885.1 Lyroderma lyra
ACTTATACTATGATGGACAAAAATGTCAAATAAAATTAGACCTAAGTGTAGAGTTAAACCCATAGGGAAATGTGGGTTTTTTTCTAAATTACTGCATTTCCCTCTAGCTATCAGAGACTTTTCCATGGGCATTGCTAATGATCTGAATCAAAAGAAAAAAGCAATTTGAAAGCACATTGGAAAGAAGTGTGTGTGTGTGTGTGTGTGTGTGTGTGTGTGTTTGAAATCTCAGTACATTAGGTTCTAGGCAGGGGAAGGTTTAATGTTCTACAAAGCCAATCTTTAAAGAATTTGAAAGGAGACATGTTGCCTTTATGATAGAGAAGGTTACCTTTTTATCCCAAGATCGTCAAAGAAACATTTTGTCCTTTGTAACTGGTATTTAGACACTTTCATCCTTTGGCAAAAGAGCTTGTGAACTAGTGGAATTTAAAGTTAAGGGACTGGTTTCCTAGAAACTCTTTGAGTGATGTGGTTTGGAGTTGATATTACATTGTGTAGGCAGTTGTACCCGATAGCCTAGGGGGAAAAAACGTATTCATGGCGTTACCTCAAGAAGACATAGTTCTAGTGTTCTCCAAAATTATATGGCATTACTGAAATTTTAAATTCTAGAACCAAAGAATCAAGGAGCATCTAACATACCTTTCTCACTCCTCAAAGAGTATACCCTTCCTTCTTCCAATTATATGTATTCACTGTGCTTTCAGGAGAAAATTATAACACTAAAAAAATTCACCCAAGTAAACCTAGACATTTCAGAAGGCTACCGACGTAAAGACCACACTCACAGAGAAAACTACACTAGGTTCACCACAATGGATGGTAGTAAAGAATTAGGTCTCTTGGGTCAGTTAGGCCCATTTCTGGTGGCCCCGGATTCTACAACCTAAGCTCTTAATTCCACAGTGTTTTGGATGGGTTTGATTGGCACTTAAGACAAAGCATTGCTAAGGGCAAATAGTTTCCAAATAACATTTTCTTCCAAAACTATCCCTTCTGTAAAATCACATGATGACTTTTTATCGCACTTGAAAAAGAGTTCGTTATCTCTTACGACTCTCCACCACCCTCCCTATGCCCTGCTCACACCGCCCTTCTGTTTCATAAATACGTCACCACTTCCAAGAGGCTGTCCCAAAGTAGCCTGTCTAAAACAGCCCCCAACCCTGTCCCCACCCCCATCATTCTCTGTACCATCACCATGTTTTCTTTTTCTACTATCAGAAGTTTCTCAACAAACATTTGGTGTAATATTCAAATATTTCTAGAATACAAATGTTTTGGTTGGCTATTAATATTCGAACCCAGTCAAGATTTCATCCTATCATACCTTTCATATCCTCTCTAGATGCATCTACACATATAAAATAATTATTTTGCAATAGTAAGAAAAACTTGGAACTACTTACTTCCCTTGCCCGTAGCAGATCATAAATCTGCCTGCTAAGATTATGCTGGATTCCTGGGCTAAAAGACAGGACTAGTAGTTGAACAGAGCCAGTCTCCTGACAGGAGCTGAATCGTATGATCGAGGAAGCAATGAAGGATCTAATAATACCTTCACTAAGCTACCCAAGTTGCCTTTAATTACCACCATTAGAAGAAGCACTTTGCGTGTATCTGAACACATTTTAATTTGGTGGAGGCATTCATTATCTTCTTGCAGTCAGACAAACCACCAGCTCATTAACACTATAGCAGATAGTGATTTGTCTAATTAACCCACTCCTGCTCACTGTCATCTAGTGGAAAGCTCTAATGGACTCTGCGGAAACCCGAAGCAGAGGATTAGGTAAATTTTGCTTGGGCAAGGAGGTCAGGAGCATGGCTTTCTCAATTGAACCTTTGAAGCTTTACACGAGCCCTAAGTGGTCAAGAGATAGAAAGCAAGAAGGGTATCTGAAGGGGACATGGAAAGTCAATTTGGTCACACAACCAGAGGAAATGCAAAACTAGCAACCACCCAACCCAAACTATCATGTAGCGGGACTTGCATTCAAACAGAAGTTAAATAAAGCTAAATAGGTTCTTGAGACTGTTTTGCTTTATCAAATGTTGATTCTATTTACCAGTACTTTTTAAATATTCTAACTTTAACTGCATCTTAACCAAAACCAAGCAAAAAGATGGTCCCCAATTGTGCTCGACAGTTACAAGTACACCTTTGTCTTTTGCTAAAGGAAATGTTCTTGATAATGTCTACTTCCATGAATTATGGATCAATGTGATCTAATAAAGAATAACAAGGAGTTCCAGTCAAGTTACAACAAAACTACAGAACAGCCATCACTGAGGACCACCTGAAGTTTAGCTGAACAGAAGTCCTGTACCTAAGTACATGCAGTAGCCACTGGTAGAGACTGGTAGTGGGGCAAGAAGCAAGACGGCTGGTCCCACACCCAAGTGTGGCACTCAAGAATCGGGAAGGATGTGTCAGCTCCAGCAGCCTCCCCTAGAAACCCCCCTGGCTCCCCAGCCTGAGGCACAGTGCTGGAAGGCGGAGCTCCCTCAACATCTGCCTGTGAACATCTGCAGACATTGCACCTGTCTGGGTAAAACAGGAGGCGGCTGGAAACCCGGGCGTCCTCTCAAGGGGCCCACACACAAACCCACTTGTTGACAGGTGCTCACCCTGGGCTCCGGGGGAAAGATGGGGGCTTGAAAGGTGGCAGAGACATACAGGAAATGACTGAGTTGTGTGGCTTCAGAGTGAAGGCTGGAGGGACAGCCACCATTGCCCCCAAACTGCAGCTTTAACCTCTTCGTTGTCTGTACATTTCTTTCCTTGAAGCTGTGTTTTCATATGTGGGAGCAAATAATAATCAGACGGAGCCAGGGTCTGGACTGCAGGGAGGGTGGTGTAACGTTTGGAAGCCACAGTTGTAAGGAGTAGCCAGTGTAGTACTGCTCCTGTGCATGGGCGCGTTGTCGTGCAAAAGCAGCACCCCTGTGGCCTGTTTTCCTCTTCTTTCCTCCTTCACAGATTCTTTTAACTGTTTCAGCAGACTGGAATAGTACTCTCCAGTTATTGTGACACACTTATCCTTGTCATTGATCAGCAGGACACCTTCTGTATCCCAAAAAACAGTAGCCATGATTTTTCCAGCCGATCGTGACACCCTGAACGTTTTTTTTGGGGGGGGTGGTGGCATGTCCTTATCATGCCACTGCATGGACTCCTGCTTTGACTCAGTCTCATCATGACGAACCCAAGCTTCATTTCCAGTGGCAATCTGTTTAAACCTTCATTTTTATTGTCTATGCAGAGGTCCAAACACTGTTGTGAACACTCGGTGCGCTGTTGTGTTTGAAGCGGTGTGAGCATTCTCGGTCCCCGTCTTGCACTGACTTCTGACGTCCTTCCATGCTCATGGAGAATATTCCAAATGGTTCTAGGTGACACTCCAACCATTTCCGCAAGCTGCTCTTTAGTCAGTCTGGCATCTTCCACTACAAGTTTTCAACGTTTTTGACAATGTCTGAGGAAGTGGCCTCAACAGGGACTCCTGGATAGAGGTTATCTTCAACCGATTCTCTGCCTTGCTTGAAAAGGCTCTGCCACTTGTAAACCATGGATTGCCCAGGGCAACAGTTCCCATGAACTCTTCCAAAATGGTTTGAGGTGTTTTCCCTTGTTTTGTGAGGAACTTAATGATGGTGTGAGATTCAATTTTACCCATATTTAGGGTTTTCTTCATGTTTGATATGCTTCTTGGCAATATCTAAAAGAACATGGATGCAAGTAGGCTGGAATTTGGTACATATACGAATGATAAGTCACACAATCGAACTGTGTGCACTGGTACTTCCACATCTCCAAGAACTGCCCCGTTCTGCAAATTTAATGACATCAAAGGTATAGCAATAGAAACTACCCAAAATGTAACACAAAGAAAAAATAAATGGAAAAGAATCAGTGAGATGTGGAACAACTTTAGATAATCTGAATCTTTGAAGGAGGGATGGGAAACAGAAAAAACTGTTGAAAGAAATAATGGCTGAGGATTTTCCAAATTAGGTAAAAACCATGCACCAGTAGAGTCAGAATCTCAGTGAAATGCAAACGTAAGGAAAAGAAAGAAAACTACATCATTACCATATTTTTCAAACCAGTGATAAAGAAAAAACATGTTTTTCAAACAGCTGGAGAAAAAAACACCAAACATCTCTAAAGTACTGAAAGTGAAAAAGAAAAAATAAAGTCAACCTAGAATTCTGTATTCAGTGAAAATGTCTTTCACAAGTAAGGGCAAAATAAAGACCTTTTCAGACACAAAAAAAAAAAAGCTGAAAGAATTCATCACCAGCAGCTCTGCATTACAAGAAATGATAAAGGTAGTCCTTCAAGTAGAAGACAGATGATACCAGAAGGTAAACACATCTACAAGGGGATGAAAACTATGTGGGTAATATATGCGATTTTTAAAAATTTCAATCTTTTAAAAACTTACTGAACATCTTTGAATGATGCAAGAACCTAAATTAATCATTCTAAAGATTGATGAAAGAAGAAGAATCAAGCATTTATTCAGACTTTTTTTTACGAACTATGTATCAGGTAACCAAATAATTGACAGGAAAAGTTCTCCTTAACATCACTTCTTTAAAAAATTTAGAAGAATGCCAATTAATAAAGTAATCATAGACACAAAATATCACCCACTTTAACCCTATAATAAAAGAATGAAAAACTGATGGAAATTTTTATAGTGCAGGAATCAGCTAACAACACCAAATTCCAATGATCACTCCTAACACAGCTAAAAGAGAGAAAACTAGACATCACATGCTTTCTAATGTGATACAATGAGGTTTCAATACCACCTGTTAGAGCTTAATAAACACACCAAAATAGGCTTGGATCTGATGAAACTTCTTATTAATAATAACCCTCAGTTTCCAGGTAATATAGGAGCTAGAGGGACATGTTTGTTTCTTAACACCACAGGACTGCAATTAGTAAAGCCAGGATGTCAGGAACTCCATAAGACAAAAATCCTGATTTCTTCAACAAACTGCAAGGGAAAAAACGTGGGGAGGGAAATTAATAAAGTAAAAGAGATTTGAGAGACATGTAAAACAAATGCAATATTTGGATGGATTTGTTTGGTTCTGTACTCAATAACTATTAGGAAGAATCGAAAATATTTGGGGAAATTTGAACTGTACATTTGCTAGCAAGTAATTTATTGATTTTTTTAAGCTGTAATAATGGTAGTAGATCTTTTCACAGGATATGTTCCGTTAAACAACACAGGGAATAATAATAAATTCAAGAACAATTATTTGATATGTAATCTATAAAGGATTAATTCTTAACACTGTGAGGCTTTGAAGGTTCGTACAAGTTTCTCTATGTACAAATGACTACCCCAACCAATTCAGTTCTGAAAGTTCATGAAGAATACTTCTAAGGTTTAGTGTTATTTGATCTTAGAGTCTATGATAAAAACACATTACCTTTATTATAATAAATTGGAAATCAATGAAAATTAGATTGTTTTGAGCTAAATGTATGCCTTCTAGCTATACTGCTTTTTTCTCTCTTCTGTCTTAATGCTTTCTTCTTGATATTTTATTATAGATCTGGAATGTCATGCAGAATTGTATAGGCCTTCGCCTCACAATATGGCACAAGAAACAATGTGTTAGAAAACTAAAAACCAATGGGCAAGTAATAGTCAAATTGTAGCCCACTTACCTGAGTCAATCTTTTCCAAAGTTATTTCCATTTGGTCTGCCTGATGCAAGTTTGTATCCGGTGAAATTAAAAAATTAAAACCAGGAAATAGCTGATGGTGCTTAAACTATCTTAAATCAAACTTAGTTAGCAGCCTGATGAGGGTGGTATGCAACAAGACTGCCTTCAGTCTAGCCACAGTGCCAAATAAACACATGAAAAATGAAAATTTCTCTTTGGTCTCACAGTGAAAAACATTCAGATATTTCAAAGTCTTTGCAATTTTCACTTTGCAGGAAGATATTAGGTTTACTCAGCTATAACGATATGATTGTATAGATAAGTCCACAAGTCTGTGATTTCATGCAATTTGTTTAGCTGTCATATGTACCTAAATGACAGTTTTTATCACTGGAAATGTCTGTGCCCATGATTATCTTTTGAAAGCAGTGGAGCTTAGCAGAGTTTTACAAAGAAGTAAATGGCCTCTATTTGAAAATAGAGCAAGAGAAAGAACATTTGAAATGGCAGTCAAGACACTTGGAACTTTGCCTTAATTTTGGCACTTACCAGCCACAGGATCATGGGAAAGTACATCACCTTTTGACCCCAGTTAACATATTATGAAAATAAACCAGACGAATTAGATGATACACATGGTACTTTCCAGTTATAAATTGTCCATTCAACACATCTTTATTAATTGCGCGTGATAAGGGTACAACATAGTATCTAAGGGCACATTTCTGAAATGACACTACCTAGATTCGAATTCTGTATCCCTTCTTTACTAGCTGTGTGTGTCAATGGACAAGATACTTTAACTTGTCTGGACTTCAGTGTCCTCTTCTATAAAGTGAAGGTAGTTAAAGCACATACTTCACGGAGTTGTTGTACAGAGTAAAGGGAAGTAGTGTATTTAACGAATTTAGAACAGTGCCTAACATTCAATAATAATAATAATAATAATTATTATTATTATTATTATTATTATTATTATTATTAGCTAAGCATTGGAGATACAATAGGGAACAAGAATGAAATATTCTTTGTTCTCAGGGAGTATCCAGAAAAGAGAAGGAAGGGAAGAAGTGACAAACACGGAGGCTTACAGTCTGAAAAGAAGGCTACATAAGAAGTAACTGTAGTTAAGGAGGAACAGGTTCCCAGCAAAGGAAAGAGCATGTGCAAAGGCTATGGCTCAGTAATTCCTACAGGCTAAGACATGGTATTTTCATGTAAGTGGAATCCATTAAGTGATTACCATCCATTAGAAATGTAAATATAAGGTGATGGAAAGAGAAGTCACATTAGGTGGTGAACTTATTATACAACAAGTTGACAATGCACTGCAGAATTGTATGCCTGAAACCTATGTAATCCTTGCTAACAGATGTCACCCCAATAAATAAAAATGAATTAAAAAAAAAAAGAAATGTAGCACAACTTCCGTTTCATGTAAACACACAAGTAAAGGTCATCCAAAATATAGAAAGAAAAGAAACACACAACCCAAGAGAAAAGTAAGCAGAAAGCCTTTACTAGCAGCTACCTCATAAAGAAGCTATCCAAATAGCCAATACAGGGGTTCCCTGGTGGTGCAGTGGCTAGGCTTTGGCACTCTCAACGCTGTGGCCTGGGTCAGTTCCCAGCCAGGGAGCTATCCCCACCAAAAAAAAAATCTCAGTGCAGATATCCAATACACATACCAAAAAGTGCTCAACTTCATTCACCATGGGGACAACATAAATTAAAATCATAATGTAATACCACCACACATCCATGAGAATGGTTAAATTTTTTTAAGTAAAGTGTTTACAAGATTGTGGAGAATCCTGGACATTTATACACTGCTGGTGGGAATCTCAACTTGTACAAACACTTCTATCTAGTAAAGCCAAACACACACATATTTTATGATGCCGCTTATGCACGCTGAAATATTTACTCAATAGAAATGTGGACATATGTTCACCAAAAATCATCTACTAGAACGTCCCTAGCAACACTGCATGTAATATTTCAAAACCTGAAAACCCAAATGTCCTTCAACAGTAGAACAGATCAGTCAATCAACCATGGTATATTCACACAGTGAGATGCTATACAGCAATGACAATGACTGAGCTACAACTAAACCCCAAAATATGGATTCTCACAAACATAATGCTGATGGAAAAATGCAAATACAAATGAAAATATACGATTCTAATTATATACAATATAAAACTGAAAAAAAATGTGCTATGCTATTAGAAGTCAAGGTAAAGGTCACTCTGAAGGAGAGAGTAATGACTTGAAGGGAGTACGTGGGTGGCCTCTAGGTCGCTGGTGCTAATATTTTATCACCCTTATCATCTGATGAGGGTGATGGTAAAGCGACTTCCAAATCTTACTTGAATCTTTCGGTTTTGATGTGGAGTGACAATGCCTATTCATTGGAGACAGAACTGACTTTCTTGTAGATGATCAGAGCAATTCCAAGAAGGGCATGAATCTAGGATGATGATGTTTGCAAATGCAGAATCACAATGAAAAAGTAACAAAATGTTGAGGGGCCACTGACCATGTGTGTGATTTGCAATAATGAAACTAATAGAGCAAGGGAGCAGCTGACGTGTCTGGTGCCTTACATGATAGATTGGGCATTTTCCGTCTGAACATAATTGTACATGCTATACATCTATGAATCGTATTCATTGATGAAATCACCAGTGTTGGTGGCATTATCGTGCTTGTGTTCTTTGAAATTTGAGTCTCCATTACTTGGATTCCACACCATTCGTCTTGTTGCCACACTTCGTAGCCCCAACACCAGTTTAACAAACCTCGGGGTGCACCAGGGGTCTTCTCATTCTCCATGGGATACATGAGAGAATCAGGCTCGATCTCTTTTACTTAACTCTGAGGGGATGGGTCTCTTGGAAAAGCTTTCGCAACTCAGAAATTTTCAATCAACTCAAACATCCAATGCAGTAGAATATGTTTGAAATATCCCATGACAGAAAGTTTAAAAAATGTTTGGGCATAGGGTGAGTCATTTTCTCCCCCAGAGATGGTCTGTGTGTTCACTGGTGTCCTTTCCTAACAGGAACTGTCCAATAACTGCACTCCAAGTTAGATACAATTGATTCAGGAAAAGATACACAGGAGTGATTTCACATTCCTGTTAGCTGGAATGGAGAATTCGGGAGCGGGGGTAAATACAGATGCCCTTGGAGCATGTGCTTACATAGGGTCCTGGAAAATTATGTGGCTGTCCTGGGCCTGGGTATAGAGCCTTTTCAGTCCTCCAAACATGTAACCTGAGCAGACAGTCTTTCAGACACTGTCTACAACCAGGATGCCTAATTAAGGATTGAAAAACCTTACCTGAACCATCTTCAAAGGAGAGCTATTACGGTTGAAGGGCCAGGAAAGGAATTTTTCTGGTCTTCCTTTAAGGGACGGTGAGTGGAAAAAAATCAAGCTAAGTAACAGCAAAAGGGACCCATGGTGCCGGCACCCCCTGAGCATTGTCCCAGAGCAGTATTTGTTTTGGTGAGAAATAGTCTACATCTAGCACTTCACAGGCAGGAGCCACAAAGCGTGCTGCAGGTGTCTTATTGGGCTCGGTTCTGCTCTTTGGGGTTTTCCAGTGATCACCTGTCATCCGTTTCGCTCATCTGCCTCTGTTGTGACTGCGGGACAAAAGCAGCAGCAGCTCCTGCTGTGATGATTGGTCTCTGGGTGTTCTGAATTTCCATCCTCTCTTTTGCTAGGCAACAGTGCTTGTTGTCACGGCTGAAGCTTCGATCCATCTTCCGGTAATAATGAGAAAATTAATTCAAGTAAAATCAGTTCGCCTACGGAAAATGAGAAGATGTTATCCCTTTCCCAGCTCATTTTCCTGAGCACCTTAGGCTTGCTGAGAAGATGTCAATGTCACCATTCTTTAAAAAAGATGCCCGATACTTTTTTGTCTGCTGTTTCTGAGAGAGAATCAGGTCACACCCAAATGGGAAACCTAAGAGAACTGACTGATAAATCGGGTTCAACGACATAATCGCGACAGAATTTACCTGTATCCTGCTGCTTTCAGAGCCCAGGAGTGGGTGGGTGGGAGGTGGGGAAGCTGCCGTTTTCTATCGCATTGTAAGTATGCCTGGTACATCTTTCCATTAAATTGCATTAATTTTTGAAATCAAGTTAGTGAAATTGCCTTTCTGGTCTTTTGAATTTGAAATCCCTTTACCTCCTCAACACACTACAGGTTTTAGTCTTTGGGCTCAGTGTATAGGAACTCCGAGTTCCGATGTGATGTGTACTTAAAGATTGAGAATTCCTGCAGAAGATCTGTGGATCCTGATCCTTTCCGTCGTGGAAGGGACAGGCTGGAGCCAGAGGAAAAGTCTTGGCCAGAGTTCTGTGTTGTCAGTCGCTGACTGGGAACGGAAGGGCCAGACCCAGAGCATCATTTCCACCCTCTCCTCACCAGTCTCAGGCCCGCCAGCTCCCACAACAGCAATGCCAGGCATTACTGTGTTCATTTTACAGACCGGGAAATGAAGTGTAGAGACCAAGTGACCAACATCAAAAAGGCAGCTTCAAAACATGCAAAAGCGCAGACAGTTTTTCACAGATCTTTTAGGAAGCGTGTGTGCAAAATGTGTGAGGACCATGGCCTTAGCCCCCCTGGCCTGAGGGGCTGGAACCACCTCCTGTCCTGTGCAGGTAAGAGCGGTTTTACCCCCAGTGCCGCAGCTGCCCCGAGCGCTACCCCGAACCTGGGCCTCTGCAGCAGTCGGTAGCTCACTGTCCACCTTCATTCTGGGACTACACTTCCCAGTAATGCAACCTGGCTCCTGGTGGAAGTTTACAGTTCTCACACTGCATTCTGGACTGTGAAGATATTAATTCAGTAGCAGGAAGGGGTAGAAAGGAGTTGGAAGCTTTGCTTTCTGGGAGTTGTAGTTTTCCATGTGCTTATTCTGACCAGGAAAGAACTGCTACTGTTTCAGATCTGCCTGAGGGGGTGGGGAAAAAAGCGACCTTCACTTCGAAGAGCGTACCAGGCACTTGGCTGAAGGACTATGAATGGCAACTGGCATCAGCAGAGTAAAAACTGAACGGAATGTAAAAAAATAATCATCGTCTCTTCTCTAGTTATAAAGGAAATGCTTACTCATGGTAGAAAATATTGAAAAGTATGCCTATAAAGATAAAAGCAAAAGCAAGAAAGAAACAAAACTCATGGACACAGTCAATAGTTTAGGGGTGACCTGAGGGTACTAGGGGAGGGGGTGGGGGAGAAGGCACAGGGACACAAGTACACGATGATGAGAGGAGAACTGACTGCGTGATGAACACATAACACATAAATGATGTATTATACAATTGTACATGTGGAATTTATGTAATTTTTACTAACCAATGTCACCCCAATAAATTTAACAATAAAAAAATCACAGGCAATCCTAGCGACTAGAAACAGGCATTTACATCATTTTATACACTGGACTTATACACAGTTCACCTCTGTGTCAGTATTGAAATGCAGAGGTAGGGCTATTGCCAAAGAAGAGAAGATTTTTGCAGATAACATTATATACCTACAAAGCCCAGGAACATTGATTGAAAAAAATCAGAGCTAATAATAGAGTTTAGCACGGTGGCTGCAAAATGCAAAATAATCACAGACAAACAAAATAATAGGTTTCTTCTTTGCCACAAATAGACAGTCAAAAATTACAATGGGGGGATGTGATTCTGTTCACAAAATACTGGAATTTAAACAAGAAATGTGCAAGTCTTACATGAAGGAACACCAGAATTAAATGAAAGTTATTAATGGGTAAAAATACCCATGGTATTGAGTGGAAATTTGAAATATAAAAAATGTTAATTGTTCCCAAAATATGTTTGCTTAAGTAATTTCTCTGTGCTTTGGGAAGTCTCACCACCAATTTAACTCTCATGCCTACTGGTGTCTGGTCCTAACAACACATACAGTAACGCTTTTTAAAAATGTTTGTTTTATTCTTCCATCTTTTCCTTTTCTTTAATCTTGGGGAAGGCAGTTGTAGAAGAAGTGGGAAGATGAAGCTAACATTTCTTGGACATCTACTCTGTACACACGAGGCCCGTTCTTGGGAAATTTACATACTTTACACATTTTACTTCTGACAGAATCCTATGAAATAAATACCAAGTCTATTTGATAGATGAGAAACTTAAGGCTCAGACAAATGAAGTAAAAGGTATGCACAGCCTCATCATTAATAAGTGGTGGAGGCAACATACAAACCTAGGTCTTAGAATAGACGCATGCTTTTTCTACTGCGGAGTGGTCTTTTCACATGTGACCTTCGAGGGAAGAAATTCACTGACCACCAAGACATTAAAGCTGCAATTGAGGGCAAAAGCAAAACATTATTTTGTCCTGTGGGGCCTAGCGGCACGGTGTCCCTGGTTGCCTGCACTGGGTGCTCCAGGATTATCCCTTGTAGGATCATGTGTGCCCTCCTGTTGTAGGTGAGCCTGTCTGCTTTGGGCACGTCAGTGGGTGGGCCTGACCCTCGGGCTGACTGGCTGTGAGGACTGGCCATGACCTCATGGACGGGGATTTGCCCCGTGGGCTGTGGTGCCTGCTGAGACCACCCTTGGGCTGCGCTGCTTGTGGGGCTAACTGGGGGGTGCTTTGCTGTGGGCTGAAGCAGGCCCGCCAGTGTGTTGGTTTGGGGGACTCCTACGTAGGCCAAGATCAGCTGTTGTCTTTGACTGGCCTGGGGCTACCTGGCAGGAGCAACAAAGCTATCTGCTGTTACTTACATGTCTCAGTTTGGTCACCTTTAGAATGGAGATAAAAATATTATTATAGCTAATCCATAGGGCTGTCGTGAGGATAGGATGATTTGGTCCCTATCATCCACCTGAGAGCTTTCAATATATTATTGCTATTATTATTGTTGTCAGCGTTGTCGTCGTTGTCATTACTACCAAAATCATATTAGGAATGAAGTGCATTTGTTTTCTTAAAAGTGGGTGGTCTGTAACCATTTTGTTTGCTAAATAGTAGCTGAGCGTTTTCTTTGTACCAACATTATTCTAGGCAGTTTCACAGAGGCCACTGATAAAATACAGGAGTCCCTGGAAGTGGGGCAGGAGAGAATGCATGCAAACTGAGGGTTACTGTCCTCTGGGAACTTGCTGAAGCTGCCATGAATGACACCATCGTCACACGACCCCGTGTCTAATTAGCACAGCAACTCAATGTTCCTATTTTTTTCACTTCCCTTTTGTAACGATCATTTTATTCATTTGTCTAAAACATTTCAGAACATATCTCCTAAGGAAGTGTTCATCCAAGTGTATCCATTTTTATATGGAAGACTAAGGTTGTTTATGGCTTCTTCCCGTAAAAGGAGATCTGCAGTAGCTTCACTGTATTTTCTCTGCTTTTGCTTCATGGACTGGATCAGGACGATGTATCTCATATGCATTAGAAATTTTCTGGAATATACTAGAATTTTAATTAAAAGCATTTAGCAATAAGGTGATGGATAAGCGAAGACGTCACACAATTGGTTTGGTGCCAAGAGTTCATAAATGACAAATAAATCTAAGTAAGTTGCAATAAGAGTGTGCTCAACACACAGAATGAGAAATCCGGTCACACTGTGAATAATAAAAGCAGCACCTAGGCAAGCCTTGAATACCATTTCTCCCAGAATCTAATTTCAGTGCTCCCTTTTGATTGATTTTAAGAAACATCCTTTTCAGAAGTATCAAAATATGTCATTTATAGTGCAATTTGTTCCTTCACAATTCCATAAAGACACTGCGTTTAACAATCTTATCATCTGAGAACTGCACTACATAAAATTGATTTGGCTGTACAGAAATGTCTTAGTTGTCTGGTTTTAAATAGTTTTCTCACCCTCTGTGAGTCAGAAGCTAATTATTGAGTTTATTTTGTGTTTGCCTGGTTACTGTGTGTTTGCAAACACTCTCCACGTGCCAGACTAGCTTGTGTGAGAGCAGGGCCTCCATTGTGTACACCACTCTGTCCTCTGAGTAGAGAAAGTGCCTAGCAATAGCAGGAGCTCAGTGCCTATTGGTTGAAGGAATTCATCCTATGCCAACATATTATGAATGTTTCACTTTCTAAAATACAATATTCCACCATAACTTGTACTAAATGCCAATACTCAGTTATTCTATTATTAGCCTGCATATCATAATTTGTGAGTCACAATGCTTGGGGCACCTTGGATTTTCGCTTGTGACTTGTCACCGACCTTTTCGTATGGGAAGATCTGGTGAAAGACTCATCTTGAAGATAAGTATTGGAAAGAATATAGGACGAGGAGGTCACAGATCCTAATTTCCTCTGTGATTTCACTCACTGCATGAGCTTAGACAAGTCACCTTCCCTCTGTGCCTTGGTTTGCTCATCTGTAAATTTGGCACAAAAGCTTTTCAACAACTTCTCCTGATGCCTGTGGAAAACCATGAAAATATGAAATAGCACCTGTATGTGGCTAGCCTTGTGTCTGACTCACAACGGGCACTTAAAACTCTCTTCAACCTTCTTCTGCTTTTACTTCCTGCCTAAGATAGTATTAGTGCTCAGTGCGATGATCTAAGTCTCTTGGTATTTAATTGACATTTGCAACATCCCTGCAAGGTTTGTGATCTGCTTTTAACCCATCAAGCTGTCATCATCCATAGACATAAACCCTTTCATTATTATGCAAATTTGGAGGAGGAGGAGGACAGTAAAATGTATACTCACTCTCTCTTTTGGAGCCATAAAAACACCAGTTTCAGGTCCTTAATGAATAAAATAAAGTCTTGTTGATATTCTTCTTCTTATCTTCACCATCAAATAGTCTTGAGAAATGCAGTAAAGTGTGACTCTTTCCACAGGCAAGAAAGCAAAAGTGGTGGAGACTACATATTCCCCAGTAACAGTGTCTTTAATCCCTACTTAAAAATTGCATAAATGACATTTACTATACATCTATCTATCTGATGAAGTAATTGAGAATCACAAGTAGGACTTGCCACACACCTTTCTGCTACCAATTAGTCAGGCACGAAATACAAACCATCAAGACAGAGCACTGATCCCGGGCTGGGTACAGACGCTAAGAAGCCTGTCTAATGTTAGAGATAACAAAATGAACATCTGCTCAGTTTCCAAATTGAGAAAGGAAGATCTATTTGCAAAATCTTTTGCACTTACAGACCATTAAAAGTGGCAGTTGATAGCATTCATCAACAGTCCTACAACATGCTTCTAAGTTTTTATAAATAGCTCTGAGTTTGAGAAAAAAATTACCATTAATAGCACTTGTATAAATATTGATCCAATTAGGAAAATAGTAAAAATAGTTGACTTGGTAAATAGGAGTCTTGAAACAACGTGAAGAAACCATGAAAGTGTAAAGTAACATAATACCCAATTGCATGTTTTGTAAATCAAGTTTCTTTGCCATTGATTGTCGTACATTGGACCACATCTCTGTTCACTGTGGCCTCATGGAAAATTAATGTGGCAACATCGCTTTTGGTATTACTTCCCTATTCCCACTCTTCTTGAGTTTGGCTAGCTCTCTAGTCCCTTCATCCCTTCCTTTTCCCTCAAGTCATCAGTCCCCTCCTTATGTCACTTTCTTCCCTATTGAACTCTGACCCTAGATCTGTCTCTTCAGCTACTCCCAAAGTTAGCATCCCCCACTTCTTTGTTTCCATCTGTTTGCGCTGATATTGATCTGCAACTTCCAAAATCTGGGTCAATCCAACCTATGAAATCTTTTTTTTTAATTCATCTTTATTGTTAGACTTATTGGGGTGACATCTGTTAACCCCCACTGTAGATCACTGGGATTGGCCATCCTACCATAAATCTGAATATTGCTACAACCAGAAATTGAGGGATTCCAGCCACAGCCGCATTCTCCACAAAGCGTGACCATTCGTTCAAGTGTCCCTTGGGAGATCCTCTTCCATTTCATCCAGCATCTGGTTTTGCACAATCCTCCTGTCATCTTAGAGGAGAACAGGCATCATCACAATGCTCTATTCATCAGCGAGAACCCGTGTCTTCAGGCAGGTATCGCTGCAGTTTTCTCTTCCCCACCAGCAAGCGGATCTTGTCTCACCCCATTCCCATCCGTTCCGTCTTTCTTTACAAGATGCATGTTTCTGCCTGTGCTCTGGGGGGCGTCCTTTCTTGTCTCCTCTGAAGTCTTGCTCTAACACTAGTTTTTGCCTTTACTATATCTTCAGTCTATCTTTTTCTACTTTTCAGCTGGTTCACTTTGGCCTGTAAGTATTTTCGGGTCTCTTGCACGTTAAAGCTATGAAGCCCTTGACTTCTCTATGTCCGCTTCTAGCTACTAGTCCTTCTTGTCCATTTGTTTAACTACTAACCTTGAAAGAGTTGTCTGTACTCACTACTCCCATTCCCTGGCCTTCTGTTTGCTTTCCATTTCCATCACATCTAGTTTTTTCCCCCACTTCCGTGACAAAACTTCACCAAGGAGTGTATCAGTCAAGGCCCCAGCAGGAAAGAGAGAGCGTCCTCAACTTCGCTGATGTCCTGACAACTTAATAAAGGCGTTACGTATAAAGGCGTGCGCAGGGTGTTCAGAAACAACTGCAGAATCTTAAGGCTACTAACAGTGAGGTTGCTTTACCACCCTTCCACCTGCAGGGGCAAAAGAAGTCACTAGAACCTGGAAAAAGAGAAAGCCGTCTTTTTTTGTCACCTTCTCTTCCTCTCCGATCTCGGTCACATCTAGTATTTCAATCTGTGTGCTGAAAAATCCAAAGTCTATTTCTCCACACCTTATTGTTCCCCCAGATTAACAATCTCTGTTTTCAGTTGTCCACTGGACATATTTTTCCAGATGTCCCTCAGATAACTCCATTTCAACATGTCCAAAGTAAACCTTTTCGCTTCAGCCCAGTGGACAAGTCTACTCCTCTGCGTGCCCTAGTTCACGGCATGGAGACAATGATTCCACTGTCGTACAGGCCAGAAATGGGGTTCATAGCCCTGTCAGTTTCATCTCCCTCACCCCACATATCCAAGGAACCCATAGGTCATTTCACCACTATCCAGTTTAAATACGTCATGTCCACCTTGCCAGCTCTGTCCTGCTGCTACTCTGTCACATGGAGTCCTTACTGTCCCCTGTCCTGTTGCTGTAGAATCCTAACGGATGTTTTTGGCCTTGAAGGTCCGTGTCCATTTACTGTGCTGTAGAATTCTCATCAGCATTCTCTACAGACATTCTGTAAAGATTTATGTCATAAATGTAATCGACTGCACTCTGTTGCTGATGATAATCATTACCATGGATGGAGGAATTACTAGGTGGTAGACACTGCAAACCGCTCACGGGGAGGTCTATTTCACTGCGACCTTACGACAGTGCTGCGAGGCAGGCATTGTTTCCTTGTTTAACAGATAGGGAAATGCAGCTCAACGGGGTTATCTGCCTGCAGTAACAATGCAGGGCTGTCTGAACCCAAAGCTTACTATCTGGCAGGACACACAAGGCTTTAGACCCACAGTTCTGAGTCAGACTACCAGTGTTTATTCCTCCATTGGGAAACTTACTAACAGTTAGGATGACAAAAAGAAACTATGTTGGACACTCAGAAAAGTAAGCACGCCAAAAAAGCTTAACAACTATTGTGACACACTAGGCTTTGAGGCTTTCTGGGACAGGAAAGAGTTAAATGGATTTTTAAACCTCTGCATTGATTGCTCTTCTCCCCTCATCCCCAATTGCTTTTCTGGAAGAATCTTAAACACGACAAATCGTGTTCATCCTTATTCTGCACACGGGACTGTGGCGGCTTCTCATTAGAATTCCAGACCACGTTCGCCTGCGGCCTGACAGAGAGAACTTAGTTTTTGGAGCAATCACTTTGGGAGACAACTTGAAAGGCACAGGTCCAGATATAGTTTCTGATTTTGTAGGTATTGGGGAGGGTATGGTTGCGGTTTGGATATGTCTATTTATTTGTTTTTTTTTTTAGGGAAAGGAGGAACCCAACCGCCTTTGTGAGTGTTTGGAGAAAAGGCTAAGACATCAATAATAAATCCATGTGTGGGGGTAGCGCTGGCTCTATGACAGGCACACACACAACACTCCCCCACACGTCTCCTTTCTTTTTCCCAGCGCACTCTCTTAGCTTACGGCACGAGTGAGTCACCCAGCGTCATGCTTGCCGGCACCATAAAGCAGCAGCAGTGGCTAGTGTCCCTTCTGTCACTGTGGGCAGCTCTAGACCCCACACTCTTTTGGCCTGCTACCTACTGAGAGGGAAGCACGGCTGCATGACGCCGTCACTGGCTGTTTACCCTAAGTGCGTGCTCCTTTGCAACATCTTGTCGCAGAGCCTCCTGAAAAGCAGTGCCCTTCAGTTTGTGCTGATGAAATAAATCCCCCACCCCACCCCTGTCTCTTAGGTCTCTCTCCCCCCCACCCCCACCCTGGGAGGAGATAAACATCAAGCCAATCTAACAGCAACATAAAGTTTTCATAAATCCAATCACTGTCATTATAAGATGAGCCAAAAGCAGTTAAGTCTTTTTGTTTGTGTCTAGAATTTCAAACAATTCTTATTCCATGCCAGTGTAACCATTATTTCCATTTATCTCAATATTATGGAGTCCCTCAGAACATTTTTGTGTATGCATGCACGCGCGCACACACACACACACACACACACACACACACACACACACACATAAAATAGATAGATGATTCACCGTGGGTAAGTGGGGTGCAGGTTGGCTACAGGTGCATAGATACTCTACTCTTGCACAATTCTGCTTGTAGGAAAAAGCAGGTATTTTTGTTTAAATCGACTGGTTCGGATGCCTGTGAGCCACAGCGAAGGTCACTAGGTCATGTGGAAAATCAGTTGAACAGCCTCTAGAGTTGGTTCTGAGTAAAAACATAAATTATGTGACAGGGATCTTTGCTGCAGGCACTGTTTTCATCTTTGAAAAGATCTGCCATACATGCGTGTGTGTATATATATACGCGCACACACGTATATGAGCTGCACAGTATGCAATGGAGAAACGGTAGCTGAGGGTTGACTCAAAGAAGGGATCACACCGCGGCCCAGAAAGGACAAAGCAAGGGCTGGACGTCCTACCGACACAAGGGGCAAACTGTGTCCGACTGTAGCGTGCTGGCCCAGCATGCATTCTTGCCTCCAAGAGGTCCAGGACGCTGTCGTTGTCAGGGACGCTGGGGGACCATGTGAGGAGGGCTGTGGCTTTCCTGTCCTTCCAAATATTCAAGATCTGCCTGAATAGCCCTGTCTCCTTTCAAAACGAAGATCGGCTCTGACCCTGTCTGAACCCCTCCCTTTGTACACAACAAGGGCCATTATCATGGCCTCTCAGAAATGCAGGGAACAATTCATATCTTCAAAACGGAGGAGAAATGTGCTTTTCCCGTGCTTGAACAGATACAATGTTGAGGATTTTATCCAACCACTCATGATCTCAGATTTTAAAGGGCTGTCACAAAACTCAAGTTTGGAAATGGCAACTCGTTTGTGCCATACAGTATTAGAGGCCAAAAGGAGAAGCAATGTGAATTCTGGAGTTACTGACGGCATTTCATGCCTCCCCCATTCACTCAGCCTCATTAAGGGGTCTGTATAAATGCCTCGTTACATTCCAGTCTCTGTGACGGCACATACCTGACTTATCCAGCTGCATCTCCAACACCCACACCGTTCCTGGCACAGAGTTGGCCCTCAATTTTTCTGTTGGATCAGAGACGCCCAAAGTGGGGTCCCTAGATGAGCCTCAGCAGCATCACCCTGGAACCTGTTAAAAATGCAAATTGCTGTCCACCTCCCCCCACCCCCCACTACCCCGGGAAGAACTGCATCAGAAATGCTGAGAGTGAAGACCACGTGCTTCCCAGGTGGGTCCCATCCAAATAAAGGCTTTTGTGGACTTAAGGCCTGATTGCTCTGAAGGGACAGACATCTGCATAATGAACTTGCTTTCTTCCTTTAATTCAGGATTTTTTAAGTGAGAACACCATTCATATCCACCTCTTTGAAAGGTTACATATTAGGAAAAGTGGGTACATGTAAGATTTTCAATACCTGGCTTGGGACACCTACCTGTCTGGGCTATCAACGGACAAGAGGAAGCTTCTGGATAGGACAGGATTTGGCATCTCGTAGGAAGATGTGAGAAATGCACTGATTGGTTCTTTGCTCACAGAAGTTTCCCCAACCCTGATGTCTTATGTATGATTAGCATTATGTTGCAGACATGAGCATTTTGTGGAACTTAGGAGTGTACTTAGGTGATCATCTTGCAGAATATGAAATAAAAGAACTCTGTAAACTTCATTTGAGCCCAAGTCCAAGGGAAAAATAAAAGATTTACTAAACCCACATGGGCAATATGACTCTAAAAATAACTAATAAGGTCATTTATTATTATTATAAATATAATGATTAATAATGATAATCATTTGATCTTAGTGAACAGCTTCTGGGAAAAGATACCTGAGAACACCACACAGAGTTCTTACGTTAATGTTATCAGCCTCCATCATAAAAATCGGTTCCATTTCTCTCATGGACTCTTACTGGACCATTTTTACCACCAGACTATGGAACCCCTCAAATCACCCACAATATTGAAAGCGGTGTGAGTCGGATTCCCGATGCCCAGTACACCTGAGTATGGAGGTGGTGTTTCTCCTGGTTCCAGCAGAAACGGTGCAGGACACACTAGATTTTCTTTTATATTCTCTGGGTACAGTTCTTGAGCCATGCTACAAAATAGATGAACCTTGAAAATATTAACGTAAGTGAAAGAAGCCAGCCCCAATGGGCCACCTGTTGTATAACTCCATCTTTATAAAACGTCCAGAACAAGGAAATCTACAGAGACACAAAGTATCTCTCTAGACACATGTCAGGAGTGGCTTAGGACTGCGGAGGCTGGGCGACAGCAGGGATGAGAAAACATGGAGTTTCTTTTGGAGGTGATTACAATGTCCAACTATTTATTGTGGTTTTGCTTGCATGTATCTATAAATATACTAAACACCATCGAATTGTGTACTTTCAACAGGTGAACCAGAGCACAATTCTACAATACAGCTTCTATGTGTTGCTTTGTGTGCTTACCAACCAGAGTGAGATAATAGATCATAGAATTGTGCAAATGAAACCTATATAATTTTACTAACCAATGTCACCCCAAGAAATTTAATAAAAACTAAATATGGTATGCAAATTATATTTTGAATTATATTTAAAAGTGAGGCAGAGAGCTTTACATAGCATCTAATACATTGCATTCATTTGAATTCCACTTTCTTCCAGGGCCCGACCAACTAATTCAATCAAAATCATGAGGCAGCAGTCATGTGCAAAACACATGTGCAATCATCACCAGACACAAAAGATGAAACAGCTTCTACTTTTAAGGAGGTTAAAATGTAGCAGTGGGGATGATGATATAACAATGAAGATGATAGGAGGAGGAAAATAAATAAAATTTATTGAGCATTAGCTGAGCATTTACTATATGCCAGGAACTGTTTCCGATGCTTTAAATGTTATTTTGTCTTCTTCTCATAATAATTCTCTATATATTTCCGTATCACTCTTCTCCGCCGTTGTCATCTAACCTTACAGCTAAGAAACAGCATTTCTCTTCTTTATCAGTTCTCCATGAGGGCTTTGGAAACTTCCTCCCCAAACCCGTAATAAAAGATTGATTTGGCTAGAATCAGAGGAATACTGAAACTTTACTTCCTGGTCCATCAGCATTGTTGATAAGCATGGAGTATTATACTAGACCAGTCTCTTCCTGTCATTACATAAAATCCAATGCGGACAAAATAACGTTTCTTTCTAGGATGCACAAATGAGCGCCTCTGCATCAATCTGCAGGCTACAGGAAGATGTGAGCGAAGATAAGTGAGTTATTTCATGTAAATAATGAAATAAACATTCTAGAGCGCCATGGTATTTAGATGAAGTGAGGTGATACTGTGGTACAAAAAAAAAAAAAAAAAAAAAAAAAAAAAAAAAAAAAAAAAAAAAAAAAAAAAAAAAAAAAAAAAAAAAAAAAAAAAAAAAAAAAAAAAAAAAAAAAGAAAGAAAGAAAGAAAAGAAAAAAGACCCAAAATCTCAGTGACTTAACATATAACAGTTTATTTCTTACTCTGAAAACGTTCACTACAAGTCCATCAGCTCTCCGGGGCATGTCCCTTGCAGGACCTGTTATTGCTCCAACATTGGAACGACACATCACTCCTGTTTATGATCCCTCCGCGATCCTTCCACTTAACGACAAGGGGCTGGCAAGTGATGGCAGCACACAGATATTTCACAAGCTGTTAGTATCTTTGCCACATTTTACAAATAACATGAGCTTTTTTTCATATTTTAATGAACAACATTTTGAAAAACTCAATGTGGATACAAAATACCCCTTAAATATAATAATTTTATCAGTATATAGATAATAGATATATATTTTAGGAAACAGATAATGGTATGAAGCTTCAAGGTGGTCTAAGATGGCATGACACTTACAATTTTCCAAGAACCTTACTGAGAGATTTTGGTACTTCCACTCCCAAAGTTTTGGGTGCCAATATGTTACTTATCTACTAGATGTCTTCTATATTTATATACTTTTGCCTGTGACTCAAAGGAGCTGACATGAAATCAGCTATTTAAAAAAATAGCTATTGACTCTCTCATGACAAAATAGTTTGTACATATGACATTACAATTAGCATATCCTCTGTAACAGGTGTTTTGATGAGACATCAATTCATAATTCACATTACTCTGACATATAAAAAGTTAACATAAAAATAATTTTCAACTCATTTCAGTATTAGTGGCAAACGTGAATCAACAACAGAAATGAGGCACCCCATCTTAGTAAAATATGACATAAGAATATCAATGACATCATTAGATCCTAAATGTAACTTCTATTTTATTCAATATCAATGCATAAGACAACAAACTTTGAAACAGCACATTTACTAAGAGTGTGGCAGTAGTTTTACGTAACAAGACACACAGCGTACTAGAGGTCTGGCACTCAACCTGCTTACAGTAAACCGGCTTCAATATGAAGGCATTAAATATTAAAAACAAAACAAAACAAAACCTTCTTTCTCTACGCTAAATATTTTGGCAAGTGTGCAATTAAACAGAGTAATGAAATGAATATAGTAAGATTAGGAATTACAAACTTGAAACTCGTATCTTAAGCATAAATCATATAAAAAAAGGATTACTGGTTATATAGAATATCCCTGGATAATCAAAACTTAATAGTATAAAACATGCAAAATATTCCAGAATCTTTGTTAATCAAAAAATACCAGGGTCTCTTTAAAATTATCCCCCTCCAAAGGGTATCAAAGTTAATTCAAATCATGGAACACTCTAACGCTAAATACTCTTCAGTACTGCTGAAGTAGAGGTAAATTTCAGAGAACTGGGGGCTTACTTCCACTGTTAAGTCGCTGTCTTTCCTGTTCACCAGAAGCAACATCCCAGAATTTCACTACGTAAGAAAAGCATGGCCGCTGCACTGGCAAAAATAGAACGTGTCAGGATCAAAGGCACACTATTCAGCTAGCCAAAGTGATAGCAAACCCTTTGGTGTCCCCCACAAGCCCTTTCTCCATGTAAACAAAAGTTCATTAAGGAGAAAAGTAAAACAAACGAAACTGATCTTCAAAAGTAAGTTATTTTGAGACGTTGATGTTAAATCTATGCTCCAAAAATGTCAGCTCGAGTTGTCTGGAAGTTTCCGATTGTGTTTGTACTGATGTATCCCAATTGGATCATTTTAACATGAGATGGATTTTTCTCAAAATGATTTATCACCTAAAACACTTTACTTTAATTCCCAACGTCTGAACCACTAGTATGACAACAGGGTTTTAGTTCTCAAAGTGATTAAAACACTGTAAGGAAAAACACACAAATAAAATCCTAGATTTAAGCGGCAGGCGACAATTATGGCCTTTTATGGCACAGTGGCATTTGACTGGCAACTCCAAGTCCGATGGTAATTCTATTAACACAGAGAAACATGCATTTTGGTAAAGGTGCCCTAACGTTCACAGTTGAAGTTTCCTTTCGAACTTGTTGGTTTTCCATAGGGACATCGTGCTTCTTTTCCGGACCTGACCGATGACTTAATTCGACTTCTTCTTCTTCTTTTTGCTGTGTTTCTTGTGCTTCTTCCTCTTCTTCTTCTTCGCTTTTTCGGCTGCCCTTTCCCGCTCTTCGTATCTTCTCTTCTTTTTGGCTTGCACCTCCTCTTCCGGCTCCGACGAGGACTCTGAAGACAGAGGCTTGTCCTCGGGGTCGGCCTTCTTCCGCTTCCGGCAGACGCGGCGCACAGACTTCTCCTTCTCGCCGTCGTCCCTTGACTTCTTCCTTTTCCCAGACTCCTTGCTCTCTGGCTCGGATTCACACGCAGAGCTCTCCGAGGATTTGTGTGGACGGTTCTTTTTTTTCTTCCTCCTCTTTCCTTCTTTCTTGTCCTCGTCATCGGAATCAGAGGAGCTGCTGGAGGACTCAGAGCTTGATGACGAAGATGAAGAGCGGCAGGCTTTCTTCTTTTTCTTTTTCTTCCTTTCTCTTTTTTTGGACGAGCTCTCATTTCCACTTAACACTTTCTCTCGGCTTTTCTCTAGTTCTCGCTTCCAATTCTCATTCATTTTTTCTTCGAATTCGGCTAGTGCCTTGGAGCCTTTCTTCTTATTCTCTAGTTGCTTCTTCACTTCTTCCCACGTGGGCCTCGGCCGGTTGAGATAATCTTGTATCGTGGGGCCTGCAGACTGGGTCGGGCCCCTCCATCTGGCCATGGCTATCGGATTCATGTAGGCCACCCGGTTATCCCGTTTTCCCATGGTGCCCACCGATTCCCAGAGCAGACTCAGTTTCTCAGGAGAATAAAGTTAGATGTCCTCCCTGAGTTCTTCAACTGTTGGTCCACCAAGTGGGCTCCATTCTGTCACAGAAGCAGATGGAATAATTACAAAACACCTTTAATGGAACACAAGATAAACACATAAGCTGAATGATTCACTGCCACGTAGTACAGCAGAAACTTTCAAACTCTTAGACCGTGGGAACAAATATAAACATGCTATTGTATCGCTCAAAAACCCTTTGCAACCCCATTTGCCCTATTATCTACTGCTCCATTTCTCTGTTGCCCATTTAATCAGAACTCCAGGAAAGAGCTGTTTATCCCGAGTTTTCAACTCCTCTCCTTCCATTCTCTCCTGATCCCACACCAATGGCCCTTTCACCTCCACTACTTTGGGAACTTTGGTTGTCCAGGTCACTCATTACCTCCGTGTCACTAAATATGATGGTCAATTCATACTACCTGTACTTCTTCAGTAAGTGTCCATTGACAGAGTGGATCACGCCCTCCTCCTGGAAACACTTACCTCAATTGGCTTCCAGGGTTTACAGACACTGGTTTTCCTCTCACTTTCCCAACTGCGTCTTTCCACTGTGCTTTTCAGGTTCTTTCACTTGGCCAGAGATAAATGAGAAATCAGATCATCTTTATTAAAGTCCTTGCATTAAGTTGGCAGTAAGTTTTAGGTTATACAACTGAAGCTTAACGTAACCAAAAGGGGAATCAAATTTAAAGAGGTATGCTGACCAGAACAAAAGGTTCTTTTATTCGGGCAAAGTAATAATCCTACTTAAAAGTTTGTGTTGCCATTAGAAATCTGTCACTTTAATAATTTGCTCAGATTATTATGGTATAAAGTCAAGTCTGAACACCATTGCCATAGGGGAAATTTCAACAAGAAAAATATAAAGACCAGGAAAATAAGTCTATGCTGTATCACCACCTGATTTTTTGATTTATTGCAAATGGATGGGAAATGTCACCCACATTCCTTCCCATACAGACTTAAGATCTACTTTTTTCCATCTACTCAGTATTTACTCTTATGTTAGTATGCCAGTAGTGTCAGGATTTGGGAGGGTAATTCAAACTAAAGTTACAGGGTGTCAAGTATAAGTCAGAATGTCCATCTATTTGTTTACAATGGGAAATATGAATATTATAAACATAAGGATGTTCAGTTTGATAACCAGCATATTCTGAAGTTATTGAATAATACACATACAAAACTAAATTACAATAATAAATTAAGATGATGAGCCTAGAATCAGGAGTCAGTAGATATTCTCAATGATTACGGCCTCAATTTAAATTTGATCTACCTACCCATCTCCACGACTGCGCTGGGGTATTCCAATCTGCTAAGTGGGGCACCCTCTTTCCTAGACATTGCTGAAAACTCCCAGCTAGCTCTCTGATTTTCCCTAATGTAGTAATTTTCTTTCTGATAATTCCGTCTATTGTTAAATGATTAAATATTTTCAAATTATAATCACATTCTCTTCAGGCCTCCCTGAAAGATAGCCAACATTAATATTAAATAATCCCCAAATAACTACATAGTTACAATTATAACAGCACTATACAAATGTAGAAGGTTTGATGACAGCACATAACCTGTACTTAGTCAACAGAATCAGAGATGCCCTCTTTTGGAAAGATAAATCGTCATTACTCAGGTAAGGGGTGGGGGCCTGCCCAAGGCCGAAGGAAAGCACATGTGAATGGCCTGAGACAGGAATGAGCTCAGCTCCTTCAAGAAGCGATAGGCCAGCATGACTGGAGGGCAACCGAGGCAAGACCCACACCCTTAACTGGGAACCAGCATGCAGCCACTGGAAATCCGAGCAGAGAAGTGAAGTGACCATATGTTCATGTTTTTAAAACATAAAAATGTAATGAAAACAACACGGTAAACGCAGACCTTGGAAATAGTGTGCTGTTTCACCACATTTTCCATTGTCCATCTCTCTCCCTTTCAAATGGTTATGCCCAGTAATTTTGCGGGTGCTAATGCAGTTTTTGTGTCTGCTTTTGTCTTTGCAAAATGGGGATAGGGTGTGAGGAGAGAGGAAAGATACCCCTATTATGTCTAAAGCGTCTCTTTTTAAAATAATTTGTCCATGAGCTCCAATATTTTCATTTTTAAAAGATCACCTTGCCCCTTGTATCGAGAAACGACATTAGGGTGCTAAGAAAAAATGCGTGGTGATGAGTTATGATAGTCTGGAGTGGGACAGTGGCAGTACATGAAGATGGTCTGGACTAGGGTGTTGGTCCTCCACTAGGAGACAAATATGCAGACATGAGATACTATTTGGGAAGTAGAAACAAGAGGACTGCTTGGAGGTGGGGTGAGGGAGAAAAAGGAATCAAGGATGATTACCAGGGAACCTGGAAGACAGAGATGCTGTTGATTGAGATGGGGCCCACTAAAGAAGATGGGCAGTACAGGGTGGGTCAGCGAATCCGCTTCTGCACGTGCTAATTTTGAGATGCCTGTTAGACACCCAGACGGATTCGGAACAGGCAGTTGATTGGAGCATGGAGTTCAAAAGTGATGCACGCTTGGCTGTCTGCCTTACACTTCAGTTAGTTTAGACTCTGACACTACAGGGACAATTTCTTTAGGGAAGCAAAATGATCTGTTATTTGTGGTATCATACACCTACGAGGTACTTGATATATGTGGTTATTTAAATTAAATTATGTAGTTAATCCCAACCATTGTTTTATCACAACTCTAAACACAAATGTAATGCAAAAAATGAGTAATCTATGTTTTGTATTTACAAGACAGGTGGTAGCTTAACGTGTCCCTCCCTCCCTCCCTCCCTTCCTTCCTTCCTTCCTTGACTAAATTGGCATAGCTCTTATCACTAAGCTCTTGGAGTTAGACATGCCTAGAACACCAATTCTCACAAGAAATACACTCATGGTAAAACTTGCACGTAAAGCTAGGGAAGGAGATCAGGAAATCCCCCCCCCCCAAAGTCCTATAAACCTGCACAAAATTAACAAAAGCAATGATTTCAGCACTCTGGAACTGATCAAAGCCATCCATCTACCTGAGTTTATTCTTAAATAAGTCATGACCTTGGGATACAAAGAGCAGTAATGTATGACATCAGACTCTCGAGCTGCTCCACCCTCCACATCCCCAGTTCATTCAGCTCAGAGGCTCCGCAAGGATTTAGACACACTGAACACTACACAACACTGCTGAGAAAAGTGAAAGAGTCATGTGGTTTAAGACTAAACCGCCCTCATTGAGAAGGCTGTGTATTATTTTCCACATCACCGAAAAGGAGACTGTACATTGGTGACATGAACCAACTTTCCAAGGCTGTGCAGCTACCAGGTAGAAAATGGGGTATGTCTGAGTCTGGGATCTAAGTTCCATAAAACTACTTACCAAAGGCTGTATGGGATGGCCAAGGCTCAAACTCTGGTCTGTCTGACTTCAGAGCTGGTGTTCCCTTGCCTACCCCGTTCTGTCTGTCAATGGGCATTCTGTGCCAATTGCCAAGAAGGATATGACATGATGGAAATGACCTTTTAGAAAGGGGGATGTCACAGCAGAATATTAGGCTGCAAAGACAGCAAGACAGCTTGAGGTAGGAGGTGAATGAAGAGGCTAAGTGCTGCAGATGGGAAATGACAGTGGCTTGAAATAGTGAAATGACAGTAGGAATGCAAGACAGTATAGAAGGGAATAGTTACTAGAATGCTTTATCAGTTGTCATAGCTCTCTCTCTGCAATGTGCATTCCATTGACTTTTTTATTATTTTAGAATAACTTTGGTCCAGTGATTTCAAATTACAGTCCAGTAAGCATGTGACTTTTACTGGATTAAACAGACTTTCTTAGAAAGTATATTGTAAACTTCTCAGCAAATGTATGTCATATATACACAGGATTTGCAGAAAAACATAATGTGCCTACTGATTTTTTTAATCAAGCCACATTTCTTCAAATTATCACAAAACCACAAGAAGAAAATGGATATCACAAACTATAAATAGATATTTATAGGAACTGGCTTAAGTTTTTCCCACAAAGGTAGAAATAAACTTTGCAGAAGAACAGTTGATTTCCATTTTCTAGGCAGTGTAAGCTTCTAGAAGCAACAGTCATTTTCATTACACATGGCTGCACAACACAGTCAATAATATTGCAATAACTGTGTGTGCTGTCAGATGGGGACTAGCCTTAAGAGGGAATCACTTTGTAAGTTATGTAAATGTGGGATCACTGTTCTCCACCTGAAACTAATCTAACATTGTACGTCAACTGTAATTGAAAAATGAAAACATTTGGAAAAAAAGAAAAATAGCTGTACGAGTTACTAGGGACAACGAGACGAGTTTCAGAAAAAGAGGAAAGGAAACAATTCGAAGGAAAGAAAGTTTAAACTACTTAGATTGTGGTAATAATGAAGAGGGGCGCAGTGCTGCCTGTGATCGCGTCCCGGTGGCCCACCGAAAGACCGCGTGTGGGAAAGAACCGCCTTGCGTAAAGGCTCCAGACACCCCTGAGAGTAAAGCACGGGCTGGCTGACACATGGGGCGTTTTGCGGAGTACCCGGGTATGAGGCTACCTCACACCAGGTGCAGGAGCGCTGCTCAAGCCACAGTCTCTACTTCGCAAACGGAGCCGTAGGGACAGTCCCCAAGCCCTCTGGATATACTTTGCTTGCCTAAATAACAGCCCAAATTTTGTTCAAACAATGTCATTTGTTGCCACCTTTTCCTTTTTTAGTTATAAAAATAGTGCATGCTCACTATTTAAAATTCGAGAAATGCCTCAGAATAGAAAGTATAATGTGAAGGCTTTTCCATCCGTCTAATTACATGAGTTTGGGGTGTGTATTTTCACGCCCTTTTTGATGAACGTGAGAACACACACACATGCACACCGCATATATGCAACTGGTCTTCTTATAATGTATGGGTGGGGTCATACGTGTAGAACCACTCTCTGGTCTTCAGTTACCAAGGCAGATGTGTTCTCCAGCTCTGATTCCTGACATTTCCCAAACACTTAACTGATTCACTAACTGGTTTTCGCATCAAACAAACAGAAACACAAACCCTCGGCCAGCCGAGAAAAGAATATCTTGTAAGTAATCCAAAAACTGCGAAATTTGTTTTTTAATACTCTAAAAGAAAGGAAAATTCAATGTGACATTTTACATGAAACTTAATTCAAACATCAAGGCTCTCAAAACAAAAAAATAATAGTAATCTGGTTCTCCCAGTAGTCTCTTTAAAAATTAACTTGTTTCATTTTATTGAGGTAAGAAATCTTACCATGAGATGTATCCTCTGAAGGAATTTTAACAATACACTGTTGTTGACTACAGGAACAATGTTGTACAACAGATCTCTAGAGCTCAGTCATCTTACTTAACTGAACCTTTATGAGTAGCCATTTTTATGATACCAGAGTATAATTTGTTGGATGGAGATGCCCTGATACTTTGACATATATTTTTTATTATTTGTAAAACAATTTTCAGATCATTATTTTCTGGAATTTGCCACATGAAAATAAATACACTTGGTCCTCAGTATCCGTGGGAGATTGGTTGCAGTTCCCTCTTCTCCCAGGCGCATGGCAAATTCAAGTTTTGCTATTTGGAATTTTCTGGGATTATTTTTTTCAAATACTTTTGATTCGTGGTCAGTTAAATCTGCGGATGCAGGACCCGAAGCTGTGCAGGGTTAACGAAATGGAAAGGCATTGGATGTAATATTAAACATGGCTCCTCATTAGAGGCTAGACTCTGCTGAGAACTCGCACAGCCTCCTAGCTATTAACAAAGTGTGTGAGGTGCTCCTGTGTTCGGCTGGCCAGACGGCCCATTTGAAATGCGACAGAAAACAGCGGTCCTGTCCCGTTTCAAATAGGACGCCTGGTCAGCCTCCTGACACCTTGAAGTTAGCCCAGTGAGACTAGGCTGACCAGATGTCCCATTTGAAATGGGATAGGACCGTTGTTTTCTGTCCCATTTCAAATAGGACGACTGGTCAGCCTATCCTGTGTACAAGTTGGTTGCTAAAACGCTAACTCTTTAAATACTGAAAATTTAATCAACTAATGTGATTTGCTGCATGGCAGTTATGTACTAGTAAATTCGGCACATTTAAGAGGACAATGGTTAAATAAAAGTAGGATGTAATTAAAGGCTAAAAATGGTTTTTACTTTAGCAACAAGTGCAAAGAGGCCTGCTAACAGGAAGGCAGTCCATTAGTTCAAGAAGTCAGTTTCTGAAGACTAAGTGTGTTTTGTGCAGAGCGATGCTCTGTGCAAGGATGGAGGGTCATACTCAAGGAAACATTTCGGTCCCTGTCCTGGGGGATTTAAAATAGACTTAGGAAAAGAGCGTGTGTGGGCTGTTATAATGTTTATCAAAAAGCATAGGAAAATGTAATGCAGCCCCAGTAAATGAGCCCTGAAGAAAATGAAGAATTAAAGAACTGTATTCCATTAGTAAGATAAATCTAGTAAAGAAGTTAGAATTCGCTGATTGAGCACTCACCATGTTGGGAGTGTTCTGCATGTATTATATTATTTAAAGCTCATCACGTCTCTCCGAAGTAGGTACTATTATTATCCTCATTTTACAGATGAAGACACTGAGGCAAAGAGAGTTGAGAAATTGGCCCGAGGTCACCAGAGGGTAAAGACATAGCTTCTGCAGACAGCGGAGTATCACGGATAGTTTGGGATTGGAGCAAGGATGTGATAAGCATTTTCAGGAAGATTTTTCTTTTTCTTTTGTTTTTCTTTCAGGAAGATTTTTCAAAGAACTGTGTATAACATATATTAGAAGCTAGGGAACAATTTGGAGCCTGTTGCAAGCAGAGTGAACATTTAGTCTAACAATTTCTGTCATTTTGCCTCTGTCATTTTTAATTTCTCTTTTAGACAAGGCAAGACATTCTCATGACATCAGGTAATGAAATTGCATTCATTAGAGCGTTTGGTGACCTCTAAACAGAGAATTAATCTTTTACACAGACAGGCACCGGTGATAAAAGAAGATAGACAAACCTGCTCAAAATTATAATTTCAAAATGGTAGTTAGATCTGTTTTGAGAGAGTCACTAAAACTAATGAACATGGAGGACTCACAGCTGTACTTTCTGTGCCTTCTCGGTAGTAAGCAGATTTTATTAACCATTAATAAAACCAGCAATGAATTGGACATCCTGTTCATGGACTCACTTGTATTCAAGTCCATCACGATACAACTTCCTCACTTCCATTGCTGAGCTAAAGTAACATTTAAGTGTTAGCTCTTCTCACCTGAAAAGTATTAATACCAGATGTGCTGAAGCATTAGTCTTTACTACATGCTAAGCATACAGTTTAATTGAAAAACCACCATAGTGGAATATAACTAAGGCAAGGATATTAGTCCTCAGCTTAACAACAAAATGTGACTTTGGATCACAAGGCAAATCCAACTTGTTTTCTAAGTTGAAAGGGGTGGTGCACATGTAAAGCACAGCAACTAAAGCTAATTAAACTCATTAGCCTTGGCCCTGGATTTTTTAATGGGACAGGAAGCCCTGCGTGGCCCTGTGAATGGTATAATAGTGGACAACACTTACTGAGCTTTTATGCATCTGACAAATAATTTACATAAAATATCCCATTGGTTCTTATATAACAGCCCTGTGGGAGCAGCTCCTATGATTATCCTGTTTTCACAGATAAGGCACTCACGGGTTGGAGATGTGTGACTTGCCCAGGGCCATACAGATAGTAAGGGGAAGGGTTGACATCCTCACAGTCTGACCTCAGAGCCTGTGCTGCTGCTTGAAACTCACAGGAAAATGGATCAGATCATCAGAGTGCATCCGCCTGGGTATGAATTTCACTCAGGGACACGAAATCTTATCATATAAAAACTAATGTCAATAAATTATGGAATGCAAATGAGTCAAATATTAAACAGACATTTATAGTTAAAATGCACAGGTTCCAAAGAGGTTCGTCCTTGCGGTGGGTCCTCAAAAGTACAGGTTTCTCCGCTGCTAGGGGTGCTTAAATGGAAAATTCCTAGGGTATTTTTCATGTCATTATGGATTGGATACATTGGCATTTACTTTAAGCTCTGACCTCCCAGTGTTTGGCTGTTAACCAAATAAAGTCATTAGGCATGTTAGAATTAATGAAAACCATCTTTTTCATTAAGTTAGTTTGTCCTAGTGTACCTTGTCACTCCTGTGTAAGCCAGAGGAACTTGAGGACTGGTGCCACTAAAGGAGCTAACACCACGAGAACATAACTATTAATATTACCAGACAAAGAGAAAAGTGGCCATTGATGTCGCTGAAGTCCAGTTCCAGCACGTTGGTCCAGAAGCTCATCCACTTTTGTGCATTAAAGCTGGCACAGTAGAGTGGTTAAGCACTCCACATCTGGAAACAAACCATCTGGTTTCACACCTGGGCTCTTCTAATTATAAATTATGCGACCTTGGGCAATTTATTCACTTAGCCCGAGGACAGGATACTAAGGATGATGAGAAGATAATAGCTTTTAAGGATAGTATGAGGATGAAAATTAACCCCTTAATGGGTTCATTAAAATGAAATAGTAAAAGTACTGCACTTGGTCCAGGGTCTGCTAAATTTAAAGTGATAGAGTAAGTTATCATTCAGTGGCGACTATGAACAATTATTACATGATGCTTAGCATAATTATCCATTATTGGAGGATCTGAACAATCTTTATTTAGTCCTTGATCTGCCCCTAAGCCAAACTCATTAACATTTGGAAAAATGACTTTTTGAATTTGTAATAATGTATGTGAAAGGGTGTTAACTGCACAATTGTTTATAGTGACAAATACTTGGAACCACCTAGAATGTCCATCAATAGGAAAGACCTCAGTTTCCTGAGCTAGTATAGGAGATTAAACTAGATGATCTTTAAAGTCCCTTCTACCTGCAACAAGGACAATATTTTCACACAGTTGTTAGTTAGGCTTGAGGCTACTACGCTAAGCAAGAGAAAGGGAAAATCTAAGGTATTAGGTGGCTATTAAATTTAAGTCACACCACTTTTATTTGACACAGTATTGAAAGTCCTAGCCAGACAAAAAAAATGAAATAAAAGGGATCCAAATTGGAGAGGAAGAAGTAAAACTGTCATTATCAATATTTGCAGATGACATGATACTGTATATAAAGAACTTCAAATATTCCACGAAAAACTATTAGAATTATTAAATGAATCCAGTAAAGTCTCGGGATACAAAATTAATATTTAGAAATTGGTTGAATTTTTATATTCCAATAATGACTTATCAGAAAGAGAAACTAAGAAAACAATCCCATTTGCAATTTCATAAAAAAAACAAAAAACAAAAAAAACAAACAAAAAAAAAAAAAAAAACACCTAGGAGTAAATTTAACCAAGGAAGTAAAAGACTCATACTTGGAAAATTGAGACACTGAAGAACACACAAATCAATGGAAGTATACACTGTCCTTAGGGATAGGAAGAATCAACATCATTAAAATATCCAGACTTCCTAAAGCAATCTATAGATTCAGTGCAATCCCTATCAAAATACAAATGGTCTTTTTTACAGAATTAAAACAAATAATTCTAAAATTTATATGGAACCATAAAACACCATGAATAGCCATGACAATCTTTGAGAAAAAAGAACAAAATTGGAGGTATCATGCTTCCTGATTTCAAACTATTCATATACTCCCAGCCCAATAGTAATCAAAACAGCATGGCACTGGCATAAAAAGCAGAAACACAGATCAATGGGACAGACCAGAGAGCCCAGAAATACATCCACACCTACATGGTAATTTAATCTATGACAAAGGAGGCAAGAACATACAGTGGGGTAAAGACAGTCTATTCAACAAATGGTGCTGGGAAAACTGGACAGATATGTGCAAAACAATGAAACTGGACAACTTCTCACACCATATATAACAATAAACTTAAGATAAATGAAAGATTTAAATGTAAGGCATGAAACCATAAAACTCTTAGAAGAAAATATAGGCAGTAAACTCCCTGACATTGCTCTTTTAGTAGTATTTTTTGCTGATATATCTCCTTAGGAAAGGGAAATGAAAGAAGAAATAAACACAAGGGACAACATCAAATTAAAAAGTTTTTACATGGCAAAGAAAACCATTACCAAAATGAAAAAACAACCTACTGGAATGGGAAAAGATATTTGGCAAAGATACATCTGATAATGGGTTAATATCTAAAATGTATAAAGAACTTATACAACTCAACACCAAAAAAAAAAATCAAACAAACAATCCAATTAATAAATTGGCAGAGGACCTAAATAGACATTTCTCCAAGGACACACAGATGACCAAGAAACACATGAAAAGATGCTCAATGTCACTAATCATCAGAGAAATGCAAATTAAAACCACAATGAGATATCACTTGACACCTGTCAGGGTGGCCATCATCAATAAATCAACAAACAAGTGTTGGTGAGGACGTGGAAACAAGGGGACCCCGTGCACTGTTGGTGAGATGGCCAACTGGTACACCCACTACATAAAACAGTATGGAGGTTACCAAAAAGAAAAAACCAGAACTACCTTGTAACCCAGCAATTCCACTCCTGGGTATTTATCCAGTGAAATCCAAAACACTAATTTGAAAAGATATCTGTATGCACCCCTGTGTTCATTGCAGTGTTATTTACAACAGCAAAAATATGGTAGCAACCTGGGTGTCCATCAGCAGACAACTGGATAAAGCAGATGTGGTTACATATGTATAATGCGGTGTTCATTAGCCATAGAAAAGAATAAAATCTTACCATTTGCCACGACATGGATGGACCTAGAGGGTACTGTGTTAAGTGCAATGTGTGAGATTGAGAAAGACAAACACCATATGATATGACCTCTTCTATGTAGAATCTAAAGAACAAAATCAATGAAGAAACAAATCAGAAACAGACTCATACAGAGAACAAACGGATGTTTGCCTGATGAGAGGGAGGGTTGGGGTGCTGGGTGGAATAGGGGAAGGGATTAAGAAACAGACATTGGCAGTGACAAAAGTGTCATGGGGAGGTAAAGTACAGCACAGGGAATACAGTCAATAACACTGTAATAACTGTGTACAGTGCTAGGTGGGTGCGGGACTGACTGGGGGATCGCTTCATAAATTATATGGACATGTGACCACTGTGTGGTACACCTGAAGGTAATATAAATTAATGTTGGATGTCAACTGTAACTGAAAAATTAAAAAATAAAAATATAATTAAGTCACAATGCATTGTAGTCTAAAGTTAAATAACACATAAAAAATTTTAAAATGTTATCAATATCAATAGAAGTCATTACTTAACACACTGGGAGTTATTTTTATTATATAAGATAAAGGTAGTTCATTGCACGCAGATTTTGTACTTCACCTTCATAATCGAATAAAACATGAGAGATGATACATTTAAGGTTTCCATACTAAAGACTGTATAATTTAGGGCTATCAGAAGTTTGAAAGTACTCAAGAAAGTAAGGGAGCTGTGTGTTATGTGAAATATTATAACAATACTTGGGCTGGAATTTTATTGTAAATTATGTTAATTTTTTCCCCTTGGAAATAACAGAAAACATTCTGTAGGCAGATAATGCCACGCAGAATGAGTGGCTATTTGACCACAGAACTACCAGGACCTAATACTATTATTAATCTCAAGGAGTTGCCAATATCCATGAGATTTCCACACTTAGGCATGTTTCAATTGGAAAATCTCTATTTGTAGATTCCTACGCTGCTTCCAAAATAGAAGTTGCAGCATAGTTAGAAAGAAATGCTATGAGTAGCTTGAGAGCATACATTATAACAAGAAAGGTTTCTTGATATGCCATCTTGATACAAAATGACATTATGAAAAATAGCAAACAATATGGCATTTGAGTTCTGTGTGGCATGATCAGACCCATTTTACAGAGGAAGGACAGAGCTAATCGAAAGGAGGTGACGTGCCCAATATCTAACACAACGAGTAAGAGGAAAAACCAGATTCAAGCTCAGCAATTCTGACTCCATTTGATATGAAAATGACCGTGACCTCTGAAGAGCTGTGCAGTATGTATCTGTTTCCAGATACGAATGTTTGCAGTACTGTAAGAATCATTTTCCTCAGGCTGTATCTAATCAAATTAATACATTTGAGTATTCTGGACGAAAATTGCAGAAAATGTCCATTTGGACTTGTTCTACATTTAAAAAAATATATAATGCAAAATTTAGAAGCACAGGAGACTCTCCATTAACCGGACCTCGGTCCCCTGAGAGTGCTGGTGGCTTGAATGCTGGGTGACTGAGAGTCTACTTCCGTTTATCCGGCACCTACCCAGCCCCACGGGTGCCGTTAACAGTCTGCTGTGATTACTGCAGTCACATATACATGCATGGGCACTGCTTACCATTCAAACCCTTCACATTTTCCCTCCCTTTTTAGTAGAATTAAATAAAATGCTTCCAAATTTATAATAAAAAAATATTTCCTTTCTTTGAATTTTAGTGTGGGAATTTTTCAAATGAGTTCCATGGGCAAAAGATTCTTGAGGGTCCCGATACAAGTGCTGTTCTGTGATGTGGCTTTACATTTTTAAAAACTGCATGCTATTTTTAAGCTGAAAACTAGCATGAAAGCAAATACCCAAATTAGTAACTGATTTTCCTTCTCTAGCATTGCATTAATTTTTTAAACTCCTTGCAGTTAAGGCTACAGTGCCAGAAATGTAATTTACTTCAGAAATTAAATGCTATACCTATATACCATACTCTATTAATTTGTGTATAACCTCATTTTAGGAATGAGTATGGAATTTGCTTTGAAAACCACAGTGTGAAATCATAGCCACTTTTGATTATTCTTCCTTTTTTAACCATAACTTATTAAGAGCTTAACAATGCTTTCTATTTACATTTGAGCAAACAGGTGTGTCTTGTTAGAGGCCAGAAAAACAAAAGCATTTCTACTCCTGGGTAATGCTAGCTACCATTCCTGCCGCTGGCTATGGACTGCCACCGGCTATGGACTGCCACCAAACAGAAGAGCATTTGTGTTTCCTGTTTGGATTGGTTTTCTGGTTTATTTTTGCTGCTATTGGCCCCTTGCATGCCCCAGTTGGGCTCTTAGTACCCCCCTCAACATATCTAACAAGTGTTTACCAGTTCGGTGATTGATATCAGTACGCAATGGAACAAAACAGAGTTCAACATACACCCACACATATATGGACAACTAATTTTTTATGAAGATGTAAAAGAAATTCAGTAGAGAAATAATAGTCTTTTGAACAAACAACACTGGGACAATTAGATATCCATGTGTAAAACAATAATTTCAATCCATACCTTGTACCACATATAAAAATAGATCAGATTTGAATGCAACACCTAGAAGTATAAAACTTCTAAAAAAATAGAAGAATATCTCTGTGGCCTTGGGCTAGGCAGAGATTTCTCAGAGCTGATACCAAAAGCAAAGAAAAAGATAAATTGGACTTCGTCAAAATGATAAGCTTCTGCTTTATGAAAAACTGTGAAGGGCACTGGTGAGAAGATAAAACGAAAAGCCATGGACTGGGAGAAACTATTTGCAGAGCTTATAACTGAGAAAGGACTTGTAATCAGAGTATATAAAAAATTCTCAAAGCTCCATGGTAAAACAACAACCCAATAGAAAAACGAGGAAAATGTGATAGCTACTTCCCCCGAGGAAGATATGTGGATAGTAAATCAGGACACAAAAGAGATGTTCACCATCATTAGGCAGCAGGGAAATGGAAAGGAAAACCACAATGAGACAGTATTAATCCTACATACCAACTAGAATGGCTACATTTTGAAAAGACCACACCAAGTTTTGCCACTCCTGGTAGGAATGCAAAATTGTACCAGTACTTTGGAAAGCAGGTACTTTCTTAAAAAGTTAAATATACACATATATGTGATCCAGTCATTCCACTCTAGGTTTTTTTTCTAAAAGAAATGAAAACATATGTTCATACAAAGACTTACACACAAATAAACAGAGCAGCTTTATTCATAATAGCCCCAAACTCAAAACACAATGCTCATCCACGAATTGTGGTACGTCCAAGTAATGCTTAAGTACTCAGTAACAAAATAGGAAAACGACTCTTCATGCACACAACACGGAAGCATCTCAAAATCATTATGCTAATCGAAAAACAAGCAAAAAGAGGAATATATTGCATGATTCCATCTATATAACATTCTAGAAAATGCAACCTAATCAATAGAAGAAATAAGCGATCAGATCAGTGGTAGCCTAGGGAAGGGGAGGCATTCCAGAGGGACGTGAAGAAACTTTCAAGGGTGATGGAAAATTTCATTATCTTGACTGTGGTGACAGCTTCACAGGTCTATAGATTTATCAAAACTCATCAGATTGTACACTTTATGGACAGTTGTATTTATGATACTTCAATAAAGCTGTTTAAAAAAATTACCTTGTGTATTCAGATAAAATCTGTCTAGATAAACAAACAAAAAAGAATAGCATAAAAATAAGTCCAAATATAAATGAACTTGCAATCCTTGGATTCTTAAGTATCTACACAAAAGATAATGGTGCAGCACTTGTAATTAGGTATTACATATGTGTGTTTGTGTGTCAGGGGTGATGGGTGGTATTGTGTATATATTCATAACAGACAAAGTGTAAATGGATATTAACAAGCCATGTTTGGCTTGAGTATACCAACAGATTCTGCATTAAGCATCATCTCAAAGAGAAGCGTGAACATTTAAACCCCCAAAAAATCATGACATAATGAAACAGAAAACATATAATTATGCAAGTATTTTATAAATAGCCTTATGAAGAAAAATAAACATATTCTATGCTAGAATTCATATTTATAAAATATTCATGGTAGAAAATACATGGTATTATGCATCAATTAAATTCATTACATGAAGAAAATTCGTATTTTCTTTTAGGGACCTCCCATTATAAAATTAAGTTCACTAATAGCTGGAAAAATGCTACAAAAATAAAAGTGTGTTACTAGATTCTTAGGTAATGCATACACACTAAAAGTAGACCATTGTGATTAGAAGCTATCATTCATGGCATGGGAAAAAATACTTCCTGAATAGTTTACTAATATATGAGGGCTGTCCGGAAAGTCTCCAGCCATGTAATATAAAAAACAGAGGCATTTATGGCTGGATTTTTTTCCAGACAGCCCTGTATTATCTTGGTCTGAGGTGTTTTACAAGTTTTGTTCTCTTTTTATTGTCTCTATTCCACTCCAGACTTCTGTACCAGTTTAAGTGAGTAAGTACTAATCTTTGAAAAGCATCTAAACAACCCTCTAAGTAGATAATTTTAGAATGAAAGCTGTAACTGAGTCTTATTTTGTCCAATACCGTAAGTCACAATTGCTTCAAATCAAGGCCAAAATTATTTTACCTTTAGGATTTTACCACCAATTAATTTCTTTCTTAGTTCAGTATAAAAACAAGCAAAATATATGACCAGACAATTATCAAATGAACAATAAACGTATGAAAAGACATGTAATCTTACCACTAATTTAAGAAACATAAATGCATATTAATACATTCATTTGGAAATGTTCGTTAAAAATGTAAATAGTGATCACCTCTGAGTGTATTTTGAGTTACTTTTAATTTATTTGGATTTCAGTGTAGTATGTGATGTGTTTTCAATGTATATCATTTTCACATACTATAAAGTCATTAAAAACCTGTCTCATTAGTTGTTTGTTGAAAAATTACTGCCACTGAATCAGAAAAGAGAATTTAGAAACAAAACCAAGCAATTTAGTCATTATGATAAAGCTAGTATTTCAAATAAGTGTAAGACAGAAAGATTATAAAGTAAATAGTACAAAGAAAATTAGCTAGCTAATTAAAAAATACATACATATTTTAAAAATCTGGATCTCTAATTCATTGCTTACTCCAGAATACCAATTCCTGACGGTACAAAGTTTAACATGTATTTGAAACCACTGAAGTGCTATAAAAATGTAAGAGCATTCATTAAAAAAAAAAAAAAGATACCCATTGTTTTAAATTAATAAGCTGCAGAACAATATTTATGGCATAACCCCATTGATTTAAGTCATTGTTCCCACACTATATGTTTTGATTAAAAGTATGAAATGAACAGATACAGACCCAGTACATTTTATTCACCATCGCATTGCCATCCTCTGTCACATGTGCCTGGCACATGGAAGGCACAAAACTTTACTAGCTGAATGACTAAATAAATGAGCTCTTATGCATTCTTGGTGGGACTGTAAATTGAGATAACTTTTCTGGGGAGAAGTTGGCAGTAAGTATCAAAGACTAAAATGAGCGTACAATGTATTCCCGCACTTCCATTTCTAGGAATTCACCCTATGACTCATTTTCACGAGTGTATACAGTAGGTATCCAGAGCTAATTTTTTTTTAATCGCTGAAAAAAAATGTGTATGTTAGTGGAGAGATGGTTTGGGAAGTAGCTACAACAGACATCTGGTTAAAATGAATTAAGGCAAATATTTCCATTGAATATGCATCTGTTTTAAAATAAGATGTTGATCATTTACTGTGAAAATATAGCCACAGTTAACTGATCAATGAGCAGATTACACAACATAATATGATGTCACATAGATAAAACAGTATATATAGATAGGCAGGCATGTAGATGTACAAAGAAATTTCTGGAAGGAAATGCATGAAAATACTAACAATGGTTATCATTTGGTTGTTAAGACTGTGTATTTCTACTATCATTGGGATTTTCTATGTTGTATTTTCTCTTTACAATACTTACATACTTTGACAATCAGAAATAAACAACAAAAGTAAATTCATTTACAAAATAGAAAATAAAGGTGTTTCCTAATTTTTAAAATATATGACAAAGCACAAATCCTATCATGAAGATGTAACAGAAAGGTGAATCAAACTTTCACATTCTTACTCATTTGAAATGAATAATGCATCATATTTTATATTTTGATTTACTACTTGCATTCTTTGAGCAGGTTTAGATAGTGAATGTAATTATTAGGTGATTGTCTACATTAGTATGTCAAATCACCTCTGTGAATTTTTCCACTTCCAGAGAAATAGCAAGATCTCTTCCAATTAAGTCTTTAAAAGACTATATCATGTGAATTTCTATTCATATACACATAGGTAATTCTTGTCATTCATAAAAATGGGCTAAATATGCTCCTTACCTTTCAGTGAAAAGTAAACACTGGTCTTTTTGGTTGTACCAAGGGAGTTGTTCTGTAGCAGAAAAGAATCCTGTAAATAAAAACAACAGATACCTGTTTTGAAACTTCATGCTGCACGAGTTTATTCCCACATTAACGGGCTCGTAAATCATACTTCGGTATGGTCACAATTTCACAACGTTTGAAGCCAATGGGTGGTGGATGACATTGTGAACTACACCCTGACAGATGATGCACGTTCACCAGCACAAATCCCCCCCCACCCCCCACCCCGCATCCTGCTCTTCCTGGAATTGAAAACGGCTGCACAAAAGTATAGAGCAAACCCTCTGCTTTGAAATCACACCACCTAGCATTTGAATTTTACCTACAATGTTCTCAGCACGGAGAAGGGCTACGTGGCAAGGCAGCAGCAAGGTTGGGATATATTATATGCCAGCTTCCAAACAGAAGTACAGTAAAAACGGTGTCACTTGACTCACGGCAACATGGGCTCGCAAACCTTGCAGATGGATCTAAAGCAGGCTTGCCAAACATCGCAGACAGCACTTATTAAAACTGCTACGTGGAATGCAATATGCCTGCTTTCCGGCCCCTCCCTCTTTTGCCAATCAACGACTCCCCCTTTTTTCATTGTAAAAATACATGCTCATAGAATAGTTCCATAAAGAGGTTTTTAAAAATCCCTAAGTACACGACCCAAGGATGCCATCTGAAGCGGTTTCGTCCCGTTTTTTAAAAACCGATTTTTGTGCAGAGGCCCCTGACAAACCAAACGGGAATTCAGGCTGAGCAGACGGGAGAAGGATACTCCTCTTCCCTTGTCAGGAACCATGACTAGTATTTTTACCTCATAGCTAGGCTTTTTTTTTTTTTTTTTTTTTTTTTTTTTTTTTTTTTTTTTTTTTTTTTTTTTTTTTTTTTTTTTTTTTTTTTTTTTTTTTTTTTTTTTTTTTTTTTTTTTTTTTTTTTTTTTTTTTTTTTTTTTTTTTTTTTTTTTTTTTTTTTTTTTTTTTTTTTTTTTTTTTTTTTTTTAAATTATAAAACCACAGAGATCGAATTTTGTAGGGATAAAACGTCTTCCAGGGGTGTGTGCCTCAGCTACCAAGGAGCATCTGGGAAGGTGGGCGGAGCATTTGGCCCCTCATTGGGCTTCGCGGTTGTCAATCAAGCTTGCCCAGCCAATGCGGTGCGAGCTAAAGGCACACTGGGAACTAAATTAAGGGGAGGTAGGGCTCGGAGGGGAGGGGGCTCGCGAGCTAAACGGTGCAGAGATCTCGGGGTCTCGCTCTGCACCATTCCGCTGCGGCACCCCTCTGTCCGCCATAGCCGCAGCCGGGAGAGGCTTGCGGCCGCCGCTGTCGCCCAGGCCTCCCCTGCCGCCGCCACCTCCGCGCGATCGCCGCGGCCCCGCCCAGCCCTGCGCGGCCGCCGCCTTCGCCGCCGCCTTCGCCGCCGCCACCTCCTCCTCCCGAGCCTCCGCCACCCGAGCCTCCGTGAGTCATTTTCTGCCCATCTCTGGGCGCGCGCGCTCAGCGGTGGTCGCCACCTTAAGAGGTTTGCAGGCTTTTGCAAAATGGCAGAAGCGGACCTTAACTTGGTCTCGGGACCTGCCGCCCAAGGGGTGGCCGAAGAGGTGCTGGCGAGCTCGTCTAGTGATTCTGGGGAAGAGTATGACAGCAGCAGCTCCAGCAGCAGCACCAGCGGCGGCGGCGGCGGTAGCAGCCGCTGCTCATATAGAAAGAAGAGGGTACCTGGGCCTTCCAGGAGGGCACGGCGGGCTCCGGCGGGTACAAACTTCGTAGACCGGCTGCCTCGGGCAGTTCGCAATCGCGTGCAGGCGCTCAGAAATATTCAAGATGAATGTGACAAGGTAGACGCCCTGTTCTTAAAGGCAATTCACGACCTCGAAAGAAAATATGCCGAACTCAATAAGCCTCTGTATGATCGGCGGTCTCAAATCATCAATGCAGACTATGAACCCACCGAAGACGAGTGTGAGTGGAATTCGGAGGATGAGGTGTTCAGCGGTGATGAGGAGGGACAGGAAGACAGCCCTGGTGACATGCCCGCGTTGGAGGGTGAGGAAGAAGACGACCCTCAAGAGCGACCTGACGTAAAGGCTGAAGACAATGAGGTTCCTAAAGAAATTCCCCAGGCAGAGGCTGGAGAAAGAGCGGAGTCTGAAGATCTTCTGGAGGCACAGCCTGAAGTGCCACCGGAGCCTAAAGAAGTCCCCCAGGCAAAGGCAGAAGATAAAGAGCCGCCTAAAGCGACAGAGTGTCAGGCCAGTGCTGCAGCAAAAGAGGCTCCTAAAAGACTCCCTGAGGTCAGGCCCAAGGAAGGAGTGAATCCCAAAAGGGCTCGCAAGGGAAAGCCTAGGAAAGAACAGCCGAAAGGCATCCCTGACTATTGGCTGAGGGTTTTAAAGAACGTGGACAAGCTGGGGCCCATGATTCAGCAGTATGATGAGCCCATCCTCAGGTTCTTGTCAGATGTCAGCCTGAAGTTCTCAAAGCCTGGCCAGCCTGTCAGCTACACGTTTGAGTTTTATTTCCTGCCCAACCCATATTTCAGAAATGAGGTGCTGACCAAGACATATATCATTAAGTCAAAACCAGATCACGATGATCCCTTCTTCTCCTGGGGATGGGAAATTCACGATTGCAAAGGCTGTAAGATAGATTGGAGAAGAGGAAAGGATGTGACAGTGACCAGCACCCAGGGTCGCACAGCTGCTACTGGGCAAGCTGAAATCCAGGCCAGGGTGGTTCCTAATGCATCCTTCTTCAACTTCTTTAGCCCTCCTGAGATTCCCCAGATTGGGAAGCTGGAACCCCGAGAAGATGCTATCCTCAATGAGGATTTTGAAATTGGCCAAATTTTACATGATAATGTGATCTTGAAATCAGTCTATTACTATACAGGACAAGTCCATAGTACCTATGATGCTGGGAGGGGTCATGGTAACAGGAAATGTCAAAAATAAAAAAGAGGTTTCCCAAAAGGATTTTCAAGGTCTCAAAACTTCAAACAGAAGTGAAGCAGGTTTATATAGCCTGGGCCGGGGGGAGGGAAAAACCCTGCCCTATAACCTCAACACTAGTACTCCTTAACATCTTGTGTTTTTGTACTTTCTTGGTAGTCTAAAGTACTGTCTTAAAGTATCAAAGCATCAGTTTATTCTCTATAGCCTGTTGTAGTGTAATATTCTGTAAAACCTGTAAACTGCTGTCTGTTATCCAAAGCATGTTAGTTGGGTGCTACAGAGTTTTGATTTTTGTAAAGTCCTTTTGCCGTGTTCCTGATAGAATTTAACTGTTAAAACTGTTAGAATGCTTAACCAAGACATATATTTGCTTGAACAAAACAAGTTCCTCAAGAACCAATACAAGTGTTTTGTTTTGTTTTTCCAGCCCATAAGATTAGGGGTTTAAATCTGCTTGCCCTAGCTGTGCCTTCATTGCTATAACCAGCATAGTGCATTGTGAAATTTGCTTGTAAAAAGATGAACATACTTTTAAGAATATCCATCAATACCATATGTGATATGACTGTGAGCTTGTTTGTGTGACAGTGGCCTATAAATTTAGTCATAATTAAGTTGTTGTCTACCGTGAAGGTGTAAATATGACATAGTATCTAAAAAATGTTTCCTCATCTTACAGTGTGTGACTAAAGTGACTAACCACACTTTTCGTAGTGTTCTACTCCGCCTTTCACTGCAAATGATCACTTTACATCAGTCTATTTTTTCATGTACTTCGGTGGCAACCTCAAATAAATAAATGTCAAATAAAGTGTATCGTGCTATAAAAATCTAGCATTTTCTCCTAATTATAAAAAGTAGTGCGTATTATAGCAAAAGTACAAACTAGGAAAAGGGAATTTTTTAAAAATACACCTATCCTAGCCCTCTGCTGGATTTTCTAGATGTGCTCCCTTGCAGGGGCG